>JAQFVV010007232.1:0-125779 GCA_028023455.1 Epiperipatus broadwayi | reverse complement strand
CAAAAAGATTAAGAAAAAGATATTGACTCTCATCAGATAGGAATATTACATCTATCTAACAAGAAGAACAATAAAAAAAACTCCATAGAAAGGAACTGCACTCTGTGTCTTATAATTCCTTCCATAGGCAAACGGGAGAGTGCGTAGATAAGGAAGCTGATTCTGCCAGTAGGCGAATCTCTGACTACATCTACTAACTACATCAATATATCCAATCCATTGACCCAATCTAACAATGCCACCACACAAATAACCCAAGATTACCCTCCCCTAATACATAACTCACAAATCATATACAGCCATTCACGCCTGACTTAAGTTTAACATTTATATCATTTAACTTAACGGAAAACAGAAATCATAATAAAACTTGAAAGAACAAAAAAAATAAATAAATGGAAATGATTTTACAAAATAATTACATTAAATAAAATTATGAACTAATTTCAATAAATAACGTTGGTCAGATAAGATAATATTGCACTCATTTAAATAGTGAAAGTTTTAATTTAATGTATCATTATTTATAAAGTTCTTATGGTTTACAACAGTTCATCTTTATCCATTACTTGCCATGAATGTGAATTCCCACATTTGCGTCCTCAAAAGATTGGTATCCATTTAGCGTTGTTTTATTTATTCATTCGGAGGGTTTTTTTAGTTTAATTGGTCCTCAATGTAGTAAGCGTTCTATAGTTCATTTCTCTTTTCTTTAACAGCTGGAATAACTTGATAGTGTCTGTCAACTCCTTCACCTCCAACTCCAGCACTAATACATATGAGTCACATCATAATAATCAATTACCAATCACTAATTAATAATTTCCAAATTTTTCTTCTTTTATACGTATTCAGAGGAATGACTTGGCATTATGTCATCATGTCATGATCCTTTCGCTTAAGGTCCCATTTCCTTGATGGATTTCTTCTTTACTGGCTATTTGTTTCTATTGTTTCTCCTATCTAATCGCGATGTTTTTATGAATTTAAATGCCCAAGGCCGTTTTACTTAACTAATTAACAATCATTTTCATTTCTGATTAATTTCAGTCTTTTCCAAGATTAAAGATATATTTTTGACTTTTAAATCTTTTAAGTTATTGCTTTTAAAATACCTTTCATTTTTTTAATTACAGTTTTATTTTAATATTTTTTTTATCTCGTGCGATTTAATATATAAGGAGTTTAAGACGATATTTAATTTAATTTTAATTTCGGAAAAGAAAATTTTTACGTTTTTTAACCTTAAATTTACTTTTCATGTTTAATAAATAGGGGGAAAAACAATGTAAACAAACGTCGGTTTCATTTTTTTACATATCAGTAAAGTTGTTTAAAATGATCAAAAAAATATTTTACTTAGAGTTAGTAATTTACTGTACACTCTAAACTCAACAAAAATTTTTCTCACAAACATTTTCGTTAGAAAGACTATAAGCAACCATCATGAAGACCAAGGAGAAGGAATGTCTTGAAATGAATAATATTATTCATTTTAATATGTATTGTACCGGTCGAAAACCTACTACCTTTCAATGTCAAATCGGATTCAAACCCGGCTAACCCAAAACCGAATTCAAACCTATAACTCAACAGCTCAGATAGCAGAAATCGACGGCACAGTGCCATGCGCCAAGAACTAGCTCAACGGTTGGTGATGACTAGAGACTCTCGTACTGACACGAATATCTAATAATTAATATATTTGAATACCTTTTTAAATCTACATCATATGTATTTGTTCCTGCTGCTATTAAATACATTACGTATTAACATTTAAATAATTATAAAAAGGATTGATCAATCAAGTAAACCAGGTATGTTAGAAAAATATTTAATACTAATAAATAATTTGTTTTGTTACAACAAAATATAAAATAGTATTTGTCATTTTCTATTCTTTTAAAAGCATTTAGTTTTGTTATAATCGTGAGTAATGTGGTCCTTATCATATGCCATACAAGGAAATTACGCAATATTGAATTCTATGTTTATATGTCTCAAATAAGAAAATATAAAGGTGGATAAAAATATATTAATTTTAGAACTGAAATGAGTATTCTACTTTTTATACACGGTGGAATGTGAGATTATTCCTAACGTTATTCGAAATCTCGTCTCCTGAAGAGCAAAAACGTATTTCCAAGGCATAACTTTATCTGATTTGAGAACTGATTTAAATCAAAAATATACTGAGGATTGTTCGATTTTTACTAAAATCACTTCTTCATCAATGACTACGAGCACTTTTTGAGCTGGTTTTACTGAAACAAGGACGAATAATACGACTAATTACAAGGCAGTTAGTAAAATTGAAAGATGATTGCTAGTCGATGGTCAAGTCCTTGGCGTATGCTTGCATTTGGTAAGTCTTTACGCCTCTTGACTAATGGAACTGAAAGGAAGTGAGCTCCTCAGAAATTTAAATGCTAAAATATGATCACCACCAGCCTAACGGAGCTGAAGATGGCCCTACGCCAGCAACATTTGATGATGACTGATAGTCATCGCTGAAAAATAAAACCCATGTAGAATGCTCTACGCGGATGACTTGATCAATTAATTAAAGTCAAACGAGCTTTTATCAACTATTTTGGAAACATTTATAAACTATCTTACTATGCTCTTAATATTCGCGGGTTCTCTCCTGAATATCAATTTAAAATAACAAAAAGTCTAATTTAAAATACATTTAACCTTTATCGACCTCTTTTTTGGCATAAAAAACATTTAGTGGTTATATTCTATTTAAATATATGTATTAGTAGAACAAGAAATCATTATTATAACATTTTTGTATATATAAAAACAATTGTAACTTAGTAGCGGTAATATAGTGAAAAATGAAGCTATTAGTTTATTACTTGCCAATTATCAAATAATAAACATGCAATATTTTCTTTCAATTTAGCGATTACGAATCCCTTTCAAATTTAGTTCTAATGTAATGAGAATTACTATTGCGGGAAATTAATGTTAAGTTATTATCGGCGTGAGGCAAATGGAATCAAAGGTCGACGAAATAAAGATTATTGCATATAATTTTTAAATACACATTAGTGTAAAGCACACCAACATATATATATTAAACGAATCGCCAGGTAAGAAAAAAGAAAAGTTTAAAGACTAGGATTGGAAAGAAATTTTACAATATAAATTTATATTAGCATTTTATAAAGATTGCATTAAATAATAAAGAGCTTTAAATAGGAGAGTATAAAATAAAGTTCCAACTGTATTGTGAAAGTTTAACGCTCATGTTACTCCCCTTCCTGGTCCTGCTACACTCCAAGCTGTTGAAAACGAGATTAATGGGTTAACTACTGAGTAGTATTTTAGTAGCTTTCATTATTTTAGCAGAATTACTGATCCGAAAACGGTTCAGCAGCCCAGGAAGATTCCCTCGACTTTAGTGGAACCAGCAGCCAGATCCCTGATTTTCAGCCTCTATCATGATGAAAAACAAATTCTTTAATATGCACAGAGCTCACTGCACTACTCTACAATCAAACTCACTAGCCCCCTTTTACTTTTCTTGAGGCCATATATGATGTCCAGATGCCTTTAAGGCTAGCTACTCATTTTATTATCAATTAAGAAGTTAATACATTCTTCCAAGTGCTTTAAAACTAAATTATTGAATTCTTTCCTAATTAGACTAATTTTAAAATCTGAAATGATTTTAATTAGAATGGAATTCTATCTTTTTTTAATTAATAAAACTTACTGTTGTTTTTGAGAATCTCTGAAAAGCCTATGAAGAAATGTAGCTTTCTTTAATCATGAAACTTTAACAAATTATTTAAAAGTACAAAAAAAAAAACAAGTATTCCCACGCAACAAACTTTCAAAAATTATATATATTTAATATTAGTAAATATATACTACAATCCACTGAATAATATACATAAATCATGAACATTTATCATGAATTTATTAAGAGAATTGCTCAATTTTAAACTGAAACTAATTGATTTTGCTGCCACATTTGAAATAAATTATTCATTATGGAAATTAGCTGGATTGAACGTATAAAGCCCCATTGCACTGAAATTTAAGGTTAGTATTAGGAACTAATAGCTAGGGATCTAAACTCAGATCCCCACTGCTTCATTTCTTTTCACTGTAAAAAAAAACAATGAAAAAAAAAATGACTTTACTATGCAGGATATAGTTGCATAAGTGTATAGACTCTGGGAGAACAGCATGAGTGTAGGAATAATATAACCTGCCCAAGCTACAAATTGTACATGTCTCACTGCGATCCATTTTTGAATATTCAACTTATAAAATGGGGTTTATAATAAATCAGTCCGTTTATCAAGTTTCATTTTCCTAGGGTCATGTCAGCTGGTCTTCTAGAGACATATCTGTCATTACAGTTTGTCCTATTGTTTCCCTGATCAGGTGCACATATGGTTTTAATTGTATGTCATTGTAATGGTCATAGTCCTGGTCTTCTCTCATTGTCACAAGTTCCAGCTAGTCTATTGATGCTGTTTGCTCTATGTCTTTTCTGCTACCTAATTGAGAAAACAATTTCAACATTATCTCTATGAACGATGGGGTCTTCTCCTGGGTCAATGCTTTCCTTTGAAAATTTGAATTCCAATATGATTCAGGCATTGGCATCTGTACCTCTTCATATCAAGTTGAGGACTCATCATCTGTCCCATTTCCAATTTTACTTCATTGTGTCTAGTGGTCTCAACATCTTCAGTATCTATCCGTTTCCTCCATTGGTGCCTCATAAATTGGATCTAACTTCACCACTGCTCAGCCTTATGCATTCATACACCTCTGAAAATGATCATCTTTATCATCTATTTTTGGGGCTTCAGAGGGATTAAGAGTCTTCTCTATATCTATATCAGCTTCTTCCTGTTGCGCAATTGGACTCATCCTCACCACTGTTGTCTTCCTCCTTGCTATCTACAACTCTTTGGTGGCCCGATCATCTTCATCATCTATTGCTGGGGCTTCAGGAGGATTTATGTCTTTGCTGAAGCTTTGCATTCTCTGGGTTTCCAGTTGGTTCGGATGTGCCTCTAAGCCAAACCATCCCTACAAACCTTTCCATCATCATCATCAGTACCTTTCATGTTCTCTCATTTCTCTAAGGATCGCTGGAAAGTGTCTTTTTCCTATTTTGAAAAACAAGAAAATAATGTAATAGTCAACTTCACAAACACTAAAATCAAATCTTTATAAGACTCTCTGTATGCTTGCAACAGTTTATTTTTTTCTTTAGTAAATTTTAACTAGGTCTCGTGACTTACAGTCCATTGTCCCAATTTACTCAGCCGCTTCATATTATTTCCAATCTACTTAATCTGCCTTAGTTTACCTATGTTTCTGGTTGGCTTCTTTATATTAACTGTTTGGAGGATATTTGCATGTATTCCACAATATTAAAGATGTTAGAAAACATTATTCACTTTCCTTTGTTCAACGGTTCTGTTCTCCCATGTCTGAAAAAACTACAGTGATATACAAATATTCTAATAGCAGATACAACAAATCATTCTGTATTGAACACACTTTGGTTTTTTATTATGGCGATTGGACCTAATTACTGTGCTAATAATCAATTTTGCTGACAAATTTATTTATATGGGCGCTAGTGAGCAAAATGAGATCAATAGAAGTGGATATAATCCCATTGACCCCAAACCACATATGATTGACTTAACTTTTGGATAAACAATTGAATTTGAGACAAGTAATAATATTTTAATAACAGCTAAATGTTCATATCTGAGTTTAAATATAAGAGTTCACTACTTCATTTTTTTACTAAGCATGAGGCTTTAACACCAAAAAAAATGTCAAAATTAATATTACAAGAATTTTTATTGAGATATTATTCTAAATTCCTATGCTAGCATGAAAGCTGCAACCAT
Organism: Epiperipatus broadwayi; assembly: GCA_028023455.1. Lineage (NCBI taxonomy): Eukaryota > Metazoa > Onychophora > Udeonychophora > Euonychophora > Peripatidae > Epiperipatus > Epiperipatus broadwayi. The sequence continues at coordinate 119,876 of JAQFVV010007232.1, read as the reverse complement.
TTAATATTTGCCAACTGCATCTGGCGTTTGGTGTACACAAGCGGTCTTCACCTGCTTTGAGGTGTTATCAGAAATTATTGTCATAGCAATGTCACACTTCATCGGACCGCTAGTTTGAGTCAGATAATTCTCGTTTGAAATAGCTCCTGCCTACTTTATATCTACTAAAAATACGGAGCTAACATTTAATATATGCTAAAGCAAGCAATACTTTGAAATAAGACTTTACATGATATCATATTGATATTTTATATTATAACAACTGAGATGAACAAAATTAATTTCTTGACACAGACAAAATATTTCGATTTTATTTTACCCATGCTTAGATCTGCTCGCTACTTCAACGATAATTTTCTTAATTGTCATGAACGCGTAACACAAACGTATAATATATATATACTGATATATAAAAACGTAAAAGTAATTAATATATATACATATGAATAATAGTTTTAAATTAACGACCTTTACTAACAACGAATAAAAAATAATCTGAAAACATTTATAAGAAAGAACTAGAAAACGGATATTTAATTTATTAAATCATTTTATATATATATAACAATTTTTTTCTTTAAAAAAAATATCACTCTACAGAAACACTACTTTATTGGACTTCAATTAATCGAGTAACTAAAATCACAATTCTAATCTCCAGGGGCAATGTGTGGGGGCTTTATTAAGTCGAGCCACACCAAGGCCGAAAAACATATTAATACGCACAGAGCTCATCGCACTACTCTACAATCAAAACTCACCAGTTCCTTCTTTACTCTTCAGGTTATATATATTGTCCAGATGCCTTATGCTGTTGCTCATTTTATTATCAATTAGTTGTTTTCCAATACATTCTGTATGCTTCCTTCTAAACTAATTATTGAATTCCTTCAATTAGACTAATTTTTACCTGAAATGATTTTAGAATTTAGAAATTGAATTTTATCTTTTTTTAATTAATAAATTACTGTTGTTTTCGAGAATGAAAGCCCATGGAAGGAATGTAGCTTTAGAATTTTAAACTTAAACAAATTATTTAAAAATAAAAAAAACAAGATTCCCGACGAAGAAACTTTCGAAAATTATATATATTTAAATATTTTTACAAATATATACGCACAATCCACGTAATTGATATATATAAATTCAAGGAATATTTTATCATGAATTTATTAAGAGAATTGCTCAATTCTTAAACTGGAAAACTAATTGATTTTAATGACATTTGAAATAAATTATTCATTATGGAAATTAGCGTGATTGAACGTATAAAGTCTTACTTGCATCGGAAATTTAAGGTTAGTATTAGGTAACTAACATAGCTAGATGGAAGCCATCGAGGGGGGCGGTTACAATATATATAAAATTAAGAGTGTGCTAATAGCTCTAAACAAGCTTTTTTTTTTTTTTATTTATGATAAATGCTACTACAAGAGAAGGCATTCAAATCATTTTTATCTTGGATTGTCCCCATCCCCAGACCGGTTTCAACCTATGGGTCTCTTCAGTGAGGAGTTGGGACATTAGATCTAAAAAACCAACTCAAGCAAAGCATTTATCTAAAAGATAATTGTTAGAAGAAGATCTGAAAATTTTAGACATCTACATGTCTTTAAAGTCAGCTCTCCAACTGAAAAAATCATATGGGCCTGAACTTAATTCAGATACTCCATATATTAGTAGGCTTAGCTTTTTAATTTAGCTAAAGCCACAACAGCAAAATAATAATAGTAATAATAACAAGTCAGATGTCACATGACTTATATATAGCTTGCACTTACAAATATGTAAAATTAAGAGTGTGCTAATAGCTCTAAACAAGCTTCTTTTTTTTATTTATGATAAATGTTGGAAGAGTTATCAGATGAAAGTAAGAAAGTAGGACTAAAGATAAATATTAAAAAGACTAAAGTAATGTTTAATGGATTTTTTAAAAAGAAGAAAATAAAGATTGATAATCATGAGTTAGAAGAAGTTAACAACTACAAATATCTTGTCAGATTATTACTACAGATGTGAAAATATAATGGATGAAATTAATCATAGAATTAAACTTGGTTGGAGTGCTTTTAGTAGAAATAACTTAATATTAAAAGTTTCAGTCTTGAATTTTACTTTAATTATGTTTATAATTATCCTGGTAATTTGTGGCACTTCAAGCACCATGTTGGGTGGCAAGTGGACTGGGAGAGAGAAAATCACTATGATTGTCTAATTTAGAATCTTGATCTTAACTTCAGCTGCAGTTTTAATACTGCAGCAGACTAGCCTTTCAAGTGGAAAAGTGAAATGCAGAAGGTGGATGAAACCAATGGTACTTATAACCAGACCAAGGCTATACAAAGTATAACTTGTGGCCACATTTCCAGACTATAAAACCCCTTAGGTGCTAAATTTAAACCCCTGTCATCCAAAGCATTTTATTTGTTTTGAGGTAAAACCTTAGGCACCAGCTAATTATAAGTTATAATCAGCATGCCCATATGATAGATATACAATTCAGCACTTCATATATCCCAAGCTAGCTCTTTCTCAATTGTGGCAAAGATAAAGAAAACTTTAACACATTTAACTATAAATTTACCTATTATTGGCACAATTATAAAAAGAGAACTGACCAAACAAATGATTTATTTAAACATATTCATAATTAAAACACCCTAAAATATAACACATAAAACACATTATAAATTTAAATATACACACACACATTGAGATCTACTATAATAGGAATTTAAGAAAACTTAAAGCTTTACACACATTAAAATACATTATGATAAGATTTAAATATATGCACACACATTAGGATATAAAATCATGTAATAATTTATGGAAGCAACTTAAAGATTACTATGGCTGTGGATATTAGAGTGCATTATAGTCTTTTATTCGAACATGATTCAGTCTTTAAATTGGAATAATGAAGTTTATTGTTACTTAGAATTTCTGTGGATTTCACATTACACTTCTGGGCTCATGATTCATTGCTTTCTCCTGCTATGTTGATCGCCAACCAGTTGGCATTTTCTTTTCCCATTAATGGATTTGCTTCTTGCTGATTTTCCACATTTCAATGGAAGAAAGAGATATATGTGAATTTTCAGATCATAAGGTGAATATGATTTTTAGATGGAGAACTTCTGTTGTTTCATAGGACCAGGATTGAAGACTGGCTGCACACTTTGATTTCTTTCTAGCACTTCATGATGCTAGGTTACTCTTCAGTAAATGTAAGTATACATGCTTGCTTGTTAGAGACATTAATGGCCCTTACCATCTTCTCTTCTTTGAAATCTCTTGCTCAATAGCAATAACAAATGTGACAGTACTATAATTTTATAATATTCTTAATCTTAATGATAATAATAATAATGAATTGATTTCTGTTTTTTATATACTTATTCCATATTGTTTTCTATTTATCATTCTTTGATTTGATTTTAATTAATTGATGTTTCTTTAATTAATTTTCCGTTATGTTTTAATCTAAATTTTTGCTTACATTAATCTAACATTTTGATAAAATACACTTCTGAATCCTTTTTCTTTGTCTCTTCAATTAATGTAATTAGAGTTATTGTTTCCTTTCTTTTATTTATCAGCCAAGCAATCTTTAAGTGGATTTAAATTTACAAGCTTTCTTTTTACATTTTAATTCAATTTTCATTTTTACATTTTCCTTTTTTTTCTTTAAATTTATAAAAAGAGAGACCTAATGTTTTACTTCTTACCTATGGTTAATTTCCCCCCTCCTTTTCCTATTTGGTCTTTAATTATTAAAACTCTTTTTTTTTTTAAACAACAAGATAATGCAACACTTTATTTTTTGGGGAGTTGTGTTCAAAAGGAAACTCTTTAAAACATTTTGTAACTTCTATTTCTCACTTATTTAAATTTTAATTATTTGTTTTAAAATTTAATCTGATCACTTATTAATAAATGATTCCACATGTATCACAAAATGTATGTTCTTAAATCACATGTTTGTTAGCGATACAATATATTGGAAAAATGTAAGAGCTCATTGAAATTTGCAGCCACATTTAATAATGATGATAACATTTTATTGAGAAAGTTAAAAGAACAGTAAATAAACTGAAATAGACTAGAACCACAGGAAATAGCAATATAGCCAGGAAAATAGCAGATATGGTGGAAACTGTTCCAAGACATTTCTGCAATACTGTGCAAAAAAAAGCATAACATTTGAAGGGTAGACAAAATTATTAACATTAATTAACAAAAAAGAAAGCAGGATAGAATATGGAAACTAAAGAAACATTGTAAAAACAACTACTTAGATCATATTAGAGTAATGCATATATATCTCAAATGAAAGAGTAAAAAAATGTGTATCTCAAATAAAAAATGAAAAGTCAAATATACTAAAGAGATAAAGAAGATGATTTTGAGTTGACAAGGAAGTAAAAAAAAAGAATAATTTATATTTGTGTATGTTGATTTTCAGAAGATTTTTTTCAATATTCACCAAAAAGTGATTTGAGCAGTATTTTAGTTATAAAGAAATAATAAAATTTACTAAACTTCTAAACAATATTTGTCATAATTAAAATTATCTATGAGAATAGGAAAGAAACTTTGTAATTTCAAATATTGTTTCTTTTTTGGTTTCAAACTTATCCCAACTTTGGTAGTTATTAATATATATATATATATATATATATATCCATTCTGTTAGAGTTATTAATATATATATATATATATTCTAACAGAATGGAATTATTGGTGGGTAACATGGAGTGATGGCAAATCATCATCAACCTCAGTTCAAAATAAATTAACTATCAATATTTAATTTAAAATATAAAATAACAAGCATGATGAATCTTGAGATCACTATGTGAGATCAGCCACTAACTATTTTAAGTCTAAGCATAATTAACTATAAGTTCACCAGAATTAAAAATAGGTTTAAGTCATTCATCATCATAAATAATCAATAATCAAAATAAATCAGTCAATCTGGTGACTGGATTTGAAATGGGTCTACTGTAGACCAGACCAACGATTTAGCTTTTGCCAGCTTGGGGCAATTATTTAACCATTAATTTAGATGTACCTACTTAAGTGCTAATCCATCAGAATATATAATAATAAAAACAATAATGCTAGAATATTAAAACATACTGATCAATCAATGATCTGGCCATTTAGTACCATTGATATACTTGCCAATAATAAACTTAACATCTAATAGAGACTAAACTAAAAATAAATGGAATGCATGGACTTTAAAGAATATTCTATTCATACCAATCCATGATGATCATCATCATGAACTGGATGTCCCTACACTAATATACATTCTTTTCATATAATAGACTTATGCATGAATATATTTCAGAAGACACAAGCTCTATAACTATTTCTGTGATCAAGAGATGATGCAACATATAATATTCTACACTAACTAGAATTAAGTTCACTGGAATAATTTTAACAATGGAATAAAAGTTTATTAATAACAATAAAGAAATGACATTAATGTCTGCAGAATGTGGCTATACATATAAATTTAGCAATCTGATTTTGATTAACATAAATACAAAATTTAAGCTATCACCTTGTGATTTACAATACTTCCTAAAGGGTTTACATAAAATGCATATATTTATATCACACAGATGCACAGTACCATATAAAATGAATTATATTTGAATGGTCATTTAATAAAATGATTAAAATTTACATATATGCCTACATAACACACATTGATATATGCACACAGACATGTAGTGTAATAATTTCTGAACATATTTGACTTGCCATAAACCATTAATAAAATTTTAAGTTATCACATTTTAATGGTACAAATACCTCATACAAGGTTTATATAAATACATATATATCATTGCACAGAAGTGCAATACAATAATTTATTAACATATTTGAATTGTCATAACTTATAAATGAAATTCATTTTCTTTCTTATAATACATGATAATTGATTTAACAAGTGTGTGTGCATGGAAATGTTTTTGCACACTGTCTTTTATAGTGTATTTGAATTTATCAAAATAATAAAATTATTAAAAATATATTTTCACAATTAATTCTTTGTTGAAAGTATATAAAAACCCATTCATTATTTTAACAGTAAATTTTCTCTTTTTTCTTTTTTTTTTTTATAAAATATTACAATCTTTGACAGATTACTTTTAATTATAAACATTTTTTTAAAAAATACTCCCAAAAGGTTTTTTTTTCTAATCTAAAAAAATTTTGGAGTGTATTTTTTCCTTTTCAAAATAAAATTGTCTATGAATCAATCATTTGCTTTTCATTTCAAGCAAAAATTTGCTTGTACTTTTAAAATGTCATTTTTAAGGAATTACTTAAAACAACTCACCAGATGCACTTTATATAACTATGATGCAGTACAATTTATCTGTAGTGCTTTGCACATAGATACAGCAGCATTCATATATCTAATTCTGCCACAAGCTGATGGACTCTGTGTGTCATCATTGGAACAGGTATAGTCTAGATAACTTTTAATTCAATTATCTCCACTTAGATTTTAGGCCAACCATCTAATACTATGTTGACTATGGAGAACACAGAGAAGTTGGGTATACCTTCTGTGTGAATCCAAACTCTAACATATTGAACTAGTAGCAGCTGCTTCCTTTAATTACATCTTCATGGTAGCTGTGTATAATTTTGGAAACCAACTACTTCTAATCTTTGTATCAACCCTTTTTATAGCTAGGGTGGGGTGGATAAAATTAACTCAAGAATGTTTTTCCTGTCTTTATCAATTTTTTAAATCTACTTTAATCCATTTAAAAGCAACTTTGAAATTGTATCAAATGTATAATCTACAAGTTTTACTTTAAAAAAAGATTTCTAAAATAGATAGTAGACATTTTACAAAAATGTTATGCAAGTTTTAATTTTAAAAAAATTTCTAAAATAGATATGAGGATTTTTATAATTATCAGTAGATTTATTTTAACATAAAACATGCTTGTTTTAATTTCAAATCAGAATTCAATAAAAATATTAATTAGACCTTTTTTTTAAATGTCTATTTCATAATAAAATTCTATTTTAAAATTCAAATTATTTCATTCTTAGTGTTATTATTCCAGTGTACTTGCAGAAAATATCTACAAAAAAAAATTGACTGAGTTTATTTCTACTTTTCCTTTCAACTTTATATATATATGTGCACACACATTATGTTGTTGTATGCCATGAAACCCATAGGGTTACAATATATAACTTTTTAAATTATTGTCTAAACTTCTTTTATAACTGAATTAAATGAAGTAAATTAATTAAATGTAAAGAAAATATATATTATTTTTATATACTAATGTTTCATTTATTTAACAAAAACATTTTTAGTGTTAATAGTGTTTTAAATATTTCCAAGTTATGTCTGAAAAATAAATATGCAAAATTATATACAAATACGTATTTTTACAAAATCTAAACATTTTTAATTTTTTTTTAAATTGAAAAAAACTCTTCAAATTATTTGATAAATCTTTCTCTTAATCATTTTTTCATGAAAACTCTGATTTTCTTTTTATAAATCTATTTATATATTTTATTTAAAATATAAAAATAAGTTTTCAAAAATAAAACCAGTTTTTTTGTGTGTGTGAAATAATGAATTAAAAGATAGGTTGATTAAAAAGGTGCTAACAGTTTTTTTCCATTTTAAATACTTAGAAATTTAAAAATATTTATAATTTGTGAAAATAAATTAATTAAATGTAAATAAAATATACATTATTTTTTATACACTGAAATTTCATTTATTTAACAGAAACTTTTTTAAGATTAATAAGGTTTTAAAATATTTCAAAGTTACGTCTGAAAAATAAATATACAAAAATATACAAATACATTTTTTTTAAAATTTAAATATTTTAAAATTTTTAATTTTTTAAAATAAAAAAGTCCCTTCAAATTATTTAATAAACCTTTTTCTTAATCATTTTTTTTTATAAACAATGGTTTTATTTTTATACACTATTTATATATTTTACTATCGCATTTTACATGCATATTCTCGAGGTTACAGCCTCGGTAAATATTACTTACATAATCGATGTGCATTTAATAAATTTATATATTTTAATTAAAATATAAAAATAAGTTTTCAGAAATAAAAACAGAAATTTTGTGAAATAATGAATTAAAAGATAGGTTTATAAGAAAAATGTTAGATTTTTCTCCACTTTAAAAAATTAGAAATTTAAAAATATTTATAATTTGTGAAAATTGTATGTACTTGTAATATATACATAATATATTTTATATGTGTAAAATAATCAAAATGTTGGTTTATGAGGAAATAACATGTAACATGATTAAGGAAATAATATGTAACATATTGTATTTATGTTAGTTTTATTTACAGAATTTAGTTCATAATAAAACAAGTTTAGGAAAAATATCAAATGAAGAGTTTATATATATTAATGATTATAAAACAATGACCAAATTAATGGTTGGTTTAAAATTACAGAAAGCCTAATATGGAAAGGTTTAATTCCAGCTATTTATATTCATCATATATCTGAAAAAAGAAATGAATAAGGAAATTAATAAAAAAAGTTGAGGGAGTATCTTTGACCTATGATATTTAAGAACTCAGACATAACTTAGTGAAAAAAAATTGTATAAAAAAATAAATAAAATTTAATATTTTACTTTGTTTGATTTGGACTTTATACATCTTGGAAAATTCCTTTCCATAGATTCATCCTTAATTCTTGGTTTACCAATAGATAATATGAAAAAATAAGTGCAAAATATAACATTGAACTAAATGAGATTAAATAAAGTATAAATATAGAAGTCACTGAAAAAAATTAAAAAAGCATAAAACTAATTTTAGAACCAATGATCAAAAAAGCAAAGAGATATAGATTCTACATAAAATTGACCAAATTGAATGATACATAGTTTGTTTTTTTTTTGAATGAAAAATCATCTGTTATCTAGACTGTCAAATGAAAATAGAAATTAAAAGTATTCAGAGTGAAAATATTTATATAAGCCTGGGTAGAATTTAGAAAAGCAAAGACATAAAATTTCAAACAAATTATAGATTTGTATGGATGTAAAACATAAAAAACATAAAGAATTTAATGAAAAGAATCTTGATATTTGAAATAACTTATTATAGAAAGAATATACATAAGAACAATCAGAGAATTTTATTGAAAAAAGTTATAAAGTTTCAACTGTAATTATTATATCTTAAAGCAACTTTTATCTCAATGATTAATTATCCCATAATAAAATTTTATAAAAAAGTATCTATGAAAAAATCTTTTGGATGTTTCACAGTCTCAAAATAAAATCACTAATTATTTATATAATGTTAGTTATAATACAATCGTTAATATGCCATTCAAGCACTGAATAGTAGAATTCACATAGTTTTTAGAAAGCCATGGAATATTTGAGCACTTTAGTGTAGAAATTGAGCTGAGTTCTTTCATGTTTTTATTACCATTTTTTAATTGAGATTCAATCTTTGAATTATTAGCTCTAAGACTATCACTTCATGAACTCCATAGTCTAATATTATCATTTAATTTGGAAACATTTACTTCTTATAGTTTGATTCTATCACTCCATTCATCACTAAATATAAGTATATATTTAATTCAAATTTACATGTTTGTTTGCCTGTATAATGAAGTTGTTTCTTTCTTCTTTGTAACCTAAAACTGAGTGCACTTTTGGTGAAGTTCACTATAGACATAGCTCTATAACACTGTAAGTTGAAAAGAACATTAAGAGGCTATCAAAGCACACAGAGACAAAACTCTCCATAAAGTAGCACCACTCAGTGTAAGCCAGAGTAATCAATGGGTGCAGGAAGGGTTTGTGCATAAAATCCCTATCTAGTGCCTACTCATTCAATATCCCAGACTTTTTTATAGCTTGTGGCTTTCATCGGTGAGAAGCATTGGATCTGAGAGCACTGCACTTAGATCTTAGGATCTAATGCAACCCTCTATCAGCCACCTTTTACTTTATTAGCTAACTATAAAGCTTTGAGTCTAAAATCAAAAGCAAATAATGTTTTCAACTCAAGCTCATTAGCTTGTATAATCATATAGATCTGAACCCAGTTCAATAGCATACTTTTTGGTGTCTTTGGTTCTTTAATAACCACAGTCACCAGCTTGTGTAAGCATGAAGAATGATGATCGTGGTATGTTTAGTGACTATCTACGCAATTATAAATTCACAACTTCTAGGGTTTGATAAATATAAATAGTTGTTATTTTAAAATTCAACAACTCTTTTATTTTATTTGCTAAATAGATACAATATAATGGAAATAATCTCTTTTTTATTACTATTGTGATCAAAAAGTATCTCTGCATAGTTTGCTTAGTTAAATATGGAATGTCAAATCATTGGATCAATTCCAACTTTAGCACTTTAAGAACTCAAACATCTTTTAACCTCTTGAGAAATAAAGTCATTTGTTTTTTTATTTATTTATCAACCGTAGGATAAAAAATATCTAGTCATTATTTAGAGAACTAAACTAAATATTAGCTGTGTGTTCAGATAATTATAACATTATTTAAATACACATTTTTTGAAGAAAAAAAAATCAAAAGTATAAATTTTATTATTTTTAGAAAATTATATACTGTGCAGAAATATGATTGATTTTAAGTTTAAATATTTTTTTATTGAAGAGATTTTTGGGAAATAATAGAAATGTTATGGTAACCAATCATATATTCAAACATATAAAGAGTTGACCAATTACAGTACAGTTCATGTGTATTCTTATAACTGAAACGACATGCATAAGTATGAAGATTGTTGATAAAGGCTGAAGAAAAATGATATGACTATTGAAAACTACAGAGAAGATTCTGAAGAAACTACAGAGGAAAATATTATCAAGTCAGTGAAAACAGATGATTACATGTAAATTAAGCACCCAACTAGGAGTTACTGAATCAGATATCATTAGTGAATTAAGCTTCATTAATATTCCATTTCAGTCAAAATTAGCCTCCTACCTTAGTTTTTATCATTATGTATTATAATGAGTGTGTTACTTTTGTGACTAATACTGTAATATAAACAACCTAAATCATTGTATAAAATATATTTCACTATTTTACTATTATTCTCAGTATTAACAAATTATCATTGCATTTTACTTGATGTGGGTTTAATTCTGTTACAATACAAAATATTTATAGTGGTTTATGGTGAAATAGTTAGCATATTTTCCTGCTTGTGTACAATCCAGATGGAACTTTAAAATTTCAAACAAGTAATGAATAATATTTCTTTAGTGTAATTTTACTACAACATTCTCACACAAAGTAGAAACTGGTTTCTATCCACTCATAACATCTTATAGAGAGGTGTAATGATAAACAAATGACCAGATACATGTGAAAATGAGTTTGTGACAAAGTTATGAGAGCAGTAAGTTTGACACTTATCAATTAATCTGTAGTAATTGACTATCTATATATACTGAACAATGTTAAAGATATGCATAAGAAATTGTGTTCTGGGCCAACTGATGAGTGCTGGTTCAGCATGAAATGTGCATCTTGGGAATCATAGATCTTTTTCACATATCTTTGGTCATATGTTTATGATTACTTCCCTCACAAGGTGTTAAAAGCAGATAGAAACCAGTCCTATCTTGCATAAGAATGGTATAGTGAAAATAGACTACAGAAATATTCTTTTAAGTGAATAATCTCTAGTTTACTGAATGACTAATAAAAATTATTAATATACTTCAAATAAATATATGATTTTTATTCAGATGGTTGTAAAATAGTCAACCCAATTATTCATTTAATTATTAGTCAGAAATGAGCATCTATTTTTAAATAAAGGATAAAGAGAAAATCATCTATAAAATGATTATTAAATAGCCTAATGAGAATCATCATCTTTTTCTTCAGGTGTGTCTGGAGAAAAATATTGTAGAACCTTTTGCTCTTACAGTGGGCTATTGAAAAAAATATATTTTTATCTTATTGTTTTTAAAAAAATTAAAAAATTAAAAAAAAAAAAGTTCAATTAACAGAAACTAAAAAAAGAAATAATCTGAACTGCTTAAATATTTAAGTCTTGCCTTCTTTTTGATCTGATGGCTTACATGATTCACCAAACACTGAAATCTCACAAAAGTAATAAATTAGGATAACAGGAAGTGTCATCTTTTAAACCTTTATGACTTTAATATCTCCCATTAGGATTATCTTCTTAAAATATAAAATGCACATCAATAAATGATATTTTCTTGGAAAGGATTTTATTTTTATCTTTTAATTTGTGCATCTGCTTATTATACATAATTAAAATTTTGTTCATTTTTAGGTTAGATTATAATGTTATTAAAGCATCTTAAATATGTTCGATTAAAGTTTATTAATAGAGCTATAAATAATCAGAGGCTAAAATAAACTGTATTAAAGGAGTGGTAAACAAAGGCAAAATATCGTCACTAAAAATAATAATAATCAAATGACTTTATTTCTCAGAGCTTATTACGAGTTCGAGGGCCTGGAAGAGTCAGAACCAGAATCGATCCAGGACCTTATGATTCAAAGACTGAATAATTTAACACAGCACTAAACCACATAAAACAAAACTCTTAATAATGAGCAGTGAATCAGTTTTTCATAGCATCATATTAAAATAGAATACAATGAGAAAATGATTACTTACTCCTTTATAACAAAGCATTTAACATTCCTATTATTATATGGTAAAATATTTTATCTCACTTAAAATTAATAATAAGTGGGGGAAGAGGGCTTGATAAACAGTTTATACAAGTGATTTTTTAATTTCTAATTCGCCTTCTTAAACATGGTTTACAAACTATTCTGACAGTATTATAAGCTATTCCAATTGATACTAAAAAGCTATCTTAATTAGGTTCTAAGTTACTCCAACTGGATTATAAGATAATTACTACATTCTTATTACATTAGAAGCTACCCTAAGTGGAGAGCTATTGAACTAGATTAATTGCAAGCTATTATAACAGCATGACTGGATTGCTAACTATTCCGAATATATTTCAAGTTATTCTGAATAATAACTTATTCTGATTTGGTAACAACTTACGCTAACTAGATTATAAGCTACTCTAACTGAGCAACAAACTAGTCTGACTGAATAACAAACTATAATGAATTGATTACAAGTTACCCTGAATGAATTGCAAGGTTACTCTGTCTGTTCCTCTGGCTGAATTGTATACTATCCTGATTGTACTGCATTCTAACTGGGTAGCACGTCACACTGATTGAAACATAATAAAGTTTTGCTTACTTCTTTTAATTTTACTATTCATTTTTTGCACTATTTTCAAAAACATAAACAAAAAAAAATCAGAATAATTTAATCAAACTATATTTCCTGTTTCTGTGGATATGAATGTTGAAAGCTGAAAAGTAGAAGTATTAGTAGTTTTAAATTGTGATTTGAATGAAGGCGTTTGACAATTCTATGAACTACGTGAAAATAAATGGAAAAATGCTTAAAGCAAAATAACCAATTTAAAACAGTGCCCTCTTTTTATTTAATTATGAGATTATTAAAAACTTGAAAGAAAAAAAAGATGAACGTAATGAAATGAACAGATTCCATCAAGACAATAATGGACTTTTCTTTGAGCAATTTAGAAGCCAGTTATCCTTCTCAAAATGCAATTTATAGAATCATAAAAAATTAATAACAATAATTTATTTACTTAGTTATTAGACAATGTATAAATAAGTAACTCTAAAAAAGAAGACACTTGAGTGAAGAGTTATTCATAATAATTATCAAAATTCCAAAACTAATTGCAAACAGTAATATCGACAACAAAAGAATACATTAATCATATGCAAAGCATACAGTGAAAAAATTTTCAAAGATTAGTAACAATAACAAGAAAAATAAAACTATGACAATAATAATAAATAAAAATAATTAAATCAATATGGTAACCAAAGTTGCACTTATTTTTTTAAATATATGAAATCAGATATGAGCAATATCAAGTGGAAAAATAATAATGAAAAAATTAAATAATCTGACACAATTGTAACTAATTTGAATAGCAGTAACAACAATAGCAGTAGCAACAAAAAGAAGAAGAAGAAGATAATTATAATAATTTATTTCATTATACAACATAAATAAAAATAAATATAATTCCCAAACAATAAGAAACTTGTGCAAGAAGTTATTCATAATAGCTATCAAATTCCAAAATTAATTAACAAAAAAAAAAAAAAAGAATATATATATATTAATTATGGGCAAAACATATAGTCAATAAGTTTATAAAGTTTAATACAAAAATAATTATAATAACTAAAAATAGTTTCATGCAATACGATGATAACCCAAGTTGCAAACTTTTATATATATATAGGAAATAGCTATTTTTAAATATAAAAAATTGTACATAATCATATGCTAAACATACATTGAATAAATTTATAAAGATTAATATAATAATAAAAATAGTTACATGAAATATGATAATCAAAATTGCAAATATTCTTTTAAATATAGAGAATGAAATATAAGAAACATCTAGTAAATAAACAATAGCAAAAAAGTGTCATATGATGTTGTTGTTATTATTACTATTATTATTATTATTAATATTATTATTATATGATGATGATGATGATAATAATAGATTTATGTTGGATTATTTCCATTATCTAACATCAATTGTTAAATGTTTTTAGAAAAATTCAAACTTTATCTAAACTTTTCAAATACATTCAACTGTTAGTAATAGCACACAGGTTAAATATATGCATAACATTTCTTCAGATGTTGGCCTGATCAGTATTAGGGCTAGCATGGAAACTGAATCTGGATTTTTAGATTTGTGAATATTGAATTTAAAGTGATATTTTAACTAATTAGGTTATTTTGTCAATGGCAACAATCAGTATAAATTTCATATACCTATCTGAGGATCCTCCTGATTTCTCCATTTTTACCTAAGGGCAAAGTCAATGACTGACATCAAAACATTATCAATTATTACATTAAGTTGATTTGAAATATTACAGGCAATTGTCATATGAGTGGCTTTTTTGAATTTTCTATTTTGTCCTTTTTCCTCTCTGTTCATGTTTTTTTCAGTTGGCGCATACATGGTCTGCTAGTTTAGATACATTTGTTTTTTTTTATTTTGTAATCATTAGTTTATATGCTTTTAATGAATTTTCAATAGGGTGACTGGTTTCACCAAGTCTGAGTTTAAATTCCTATATTTATAAATGATGATAATCCTTAAATACTGCAAATTTGATTTTTTTAAAATACTATGTCTATAATTGAGTTTACATTTCCTGTGGTTTAATATTTTTTAGATGAATTAAAGCATTAATTAATTTTATTTGTTTAGTGTATGATTTGATTTAAAGTAGCTAGATATTCATAATTATTATAAAGAAATTATTAGAAATTTTGATTAGATGAATTTTTATATGGCTTTATTAAATCATTCAATTGCATTATTAAATGAATAGATTTGATTGACCTTTATTGCATAATTCTTATTTTGTGTTGGGGTGCAATTATATAAGCCAAAATCTGGCTTGTTTTAGAAGCAGGTAAACTGATAATCATGGGCAGCTTTAACATAGATCAAATCCATATATCTACTTTTGGATATTCTTATAAGAAAGTTTATATTTCACAATTCTTCAACTGTTTAAATAGTTTCTTTAAAAATATCAAGAAAAAAGAATTTAATTTGAGGCATATATTAGGTGGTGAAACTAAATCTAGATTTGGTGGTATGTCATATCTTATTTGACTGATTTTTATAACTTTCTGTGAGGCTATTTTTGGAGGGGGGAAATTGAAAAAAATAAATAGTTATTGCAAAAGAGTATTAATGATCAAAAAAAAAAAATAGGCTAAAGTGTGCCAACAATATTTCTCTCTATAATATTTTTAATTAAATATTAAGAAGTTGAACATGATTACTTTTTCCAGGCAGAGTCACATTTTTCAGTAGTAGAACAATGCTACTCTTAAAAGAACGCACACCACAATCTCAAATATTAGCAGCCAGCTTTTCAAAAGACTGTTAGAAGAAATTAACTTAGATCTAACCTTTATAAGTAGAAACTAATAATAATTCCGCTATTACCCAAATGTATTTCTAGTAGATGATGTGGAGTCATAGAATATTGAACATAATGTTTTGTGTGTGTGTGTGTGTGTGCATATGTGTATGTGAAGTTAAAGATAGATAAGATTGGTTTAAATGCTTAAAAAACAACTCCAAACTTTCCACATCTTTAGTGAGAGTTTTTTTTATTTCCAAGAAAGATCTTTTTTTGTAAAGTAAGATAATGTAATTAGCATAAATGATTTTTTGCATTTCCTTTGTGAAAAATCATGGATTAAGCAAGTGAAAGATTTAAATTCTATGAAAGTCAATAAAATTTTGTATTTGCTCTTATTGTTGTGTATAGTTATTTAATTTTTTTAATTGAAAACATTTCGTCATTATTAGTTTTAGATATACTAAAAGAATATCACTCTGTCAAAAATGATTGGTAGATTAGCAAATATTGCGCCAAACTCTAATCTCTTTATGCCATTCTGTGCAAAGAAACGAAACTTTACTAGTGTAATATAAAGATAGTGAAAAGATTATAATTTTTTTTCTTAAATCATCTTATCAAGTATGTAAGGTTTCATTATAATTTAATAATTTTCTTAATTATGCAATTATTATACCTTTCAATAGTAAAATAAATTTCTTGAGTTAAGAAATAATAATTATCCTAGAATCTTTAAAATAAGCATAATCAATCTTTTTCGAACAGCTCTACTAATATTATTGTTATTCAGAGTAAATAAACTCTTGAATTTCTTATTAAAGTTTTGTGTTTGCATTTTTAAATAATTTACATAATTATCCAGTTTCCAGATTACAGCTAGTCTCTAGATATATTAAATATCACAATCTACAGATTCTATCATTGAAGCTGAATATATTAAGTGTTGCCAATTAATAGAGGATCTTATTTATGAAGCCGAATATATTAAGTGGTGCAGTTAAAAATGAGAACTATGGAATATGTTATGTGGTGCAGTCAAATTGAGATCCTGTATGCCTATAAAGCTGAATATATTATGTGGCATCATCATTGGAGTAACCTACATAAAATAATATTCATTCTTCTCCCTTTTTGTTGTTTATCCAAATTCTTTTCTTTTATGTACTTGTAGATGACATATATATATATATATATTGTAATGGGAACACATGCCATTACATTATTTATTTTTAAAATTTAATTTACATTTTTAACTTTTATTTTTGAAATTTGCACAGATTAATTTAAAATTTTATTAAAATGTCAAGTATGAATAGACTACATAGATTGCATTTGAAAAGAAAATATTCTATCCCTTATTTAAGCTTAGGCCAAAAGTTCGCAGTTAAACTAACGTCAATCCATCTGATACATCGATGTATTCAATGCAGCATGAATACGACAGCACAAATACCATACTGTCAGGAATGTACATCTGAACAACATGCTTATAGAAGACATTGACTCTCATCCAGAACAGGAATACTCAATAGAAATTCCTATCTGACCAAACTTAATCAGTTATTAATAATTATTTAATTGAATGTATTATTATTTTTTGTAAGTTTTATTATGATTTTTGTTTTTTCGTTAAACTAAATTTAATAAATGTTAAATTTAAGTCAGGCATGAATGGCTGCATAGATTTGTAAAGTTATATTAGTTTAATTAAGGGAGGGTAAATCTTAGGTTATTTGTTTCATAGTTAAATTGGGCCAATGGATTGGATATATTGGTGTAATTAGTAAATGTAGTATGAGGTCTGCTATGTGCAGGATCACCTTATATGCCACACTCGGGTGAAATAAGCCTTTCTTATTGACCAACGGAGACAGACGGTATTCCCTGCTCCTTGGAGCACCACTTTTTAGCCTATAGAATGGGATAGTAAGACGGAAAATGCAGTCCCTTCCTGTGGAGTTTTTTTATTGCTCTTCTCATCAGACAGATGTAGTATTCCTATTCTGGATGAGAGTCAATGTCTTCTATAAGCATGCTGTTCAGATGTACATTCCTGACAGTATGGTATTTATGCTGTCGTATTCATGCTGCATTGAATACATCGATGTATCGGATGGATTGATGTTAGTTTAACTGCGAACTTTTGGCCTAAGGTTAAATAAGGGATAGAATACTTTCTTTTCAAATGCAATCTATGTAGTCTATTCATACTCGACATTTTAATAAAATATTAAATTCATCTGTGAGAAATTCAACAATAAAAGTTAAAAATGTAAATTAAATTTTTAAAATAAATAATGCAATGGCGTGTGTGCCCGTTACAATATATATATATATATACAGTAACCTTATGGTTGGGCTTGATGCTTGTCAAGCCCTATTTAAATGGTCAATTATATAAAGTCTTCAATTTTAATTGATAATAATTAAATAATAGCTATTCAATATTAAATAGGTATATTATATCAATGGTGTGTTATCATGGTTGCCAAATTATATTATAAAAATAAGTAAAATTTAGTCAATAAATCTCCTCAGGATGGTAAAGAATTGGACTGTTCAAGATATGCTAGGCCCTCTGCCAAGTTGTATATGAGACTTTTTATATGCAGTCTGTCAGATGGACTAATTTACAATAGTATCAAAAATAATAATTTATTAATATTATAATTAAATTAAAAGTATAGAAATATTTGATATTTTATTATTATTAAATAATAGTCAAAAAGATTTAAAATTGTAACTATTCTAAATTAATCTTTATAATTAATTCTTAAGCATCTTTTTCTTGCAATTCAAAATAATCTTGAACAGCTTAATTAGTTATCACCTTCTAGATGGAGAATTATTAATTGTATGTTAATGTATGCGCATACAATAATTTCATTGGTTTGTTAATTTATACAATGATGCTCTTTGGTGAAAGTTATAAATAGGCTAACACAGAACAACTGGAGAGACCGGGGAGAGCAACAAGAGAAAACAAAGGAAGAACATGGAGAATTAAATGGAAAAATGATAATAACATCTGAAAATAGCATAACTGAAAATTAATAAAAAGTAACACTGAATTGAATTAAAAATGGAATTGAATTGTGTTTTAAACTTCATTTGGCCTTCATACATGAAACACACTGCTGCTGTTAATCGATAGTTGTAAAGAGTTCACATATAAAACTGATAGAAATATTGAAAGAAAAAGCGCTAAAATGGTAACGTTCATAAGCTTGAAATTTCACTTTTGTTTTATATCTGTTTTAATTATTATATTTACTGTGTACATTATAAATTTAATTATGACTTACTTAGGATAGCAAACGGAAAGAAAAGAAAATTATTTTGTACTTTCATTCGGAATGAATTTTGAAATCAGCAGAAGTATAATATGAGATATTTAATGTCTTTTATTGCTGTTTTTTTAGTAATATGAGATATTTAATGTCTTTTGATTGCAGACGGTTGTGGGTTCGCCTCCCGGCAGATGCTATGACATATGAAAAAAAAAACTATTGCAATTTTATTATGCTGTATTAATTCCATTACATGGAGAAAATAAATTTTAAAGAAAAAGGAAACAATTTTGCAATTAAATAAAAGTACAGTAATAACTTAATAAAATAATAGAAATGAAGATATTAAATTATAAAACTTTGCAAAATATTTGAGATTTTTAATATGAGGTATTCTCTGCATTGGGGCAAAGCTCGCAACTTAACAAATGGAATTAAAATGTTTATTAAACTAAACAAGGCAAAACTCTCTCCATACAGTAGTGCCACCCTGTGCCAACCAGAGTAATTAATGGATGCCAAAAGGCTTGTGCATAAAATCCCTATCTAGTGCCTACTCATCCAACTAAACTAAGTTGTAGAATCTCATTAAAAGTGAATCAAATGTCAACTTAAATTTTGATATATTAATTATTGTGTTAATCATATTGTGGATCATATTTCTAACGTGTTAATTATTAAATATTGTCTGTGTTTACTTAAAGTGGATAAGTTCTTAGAATCATGTTATTAATAGATAGGTAAAATATGAAATGTATAGCAAGCTAAATAAATTCAATGTGAGTAATAAATTCAAGTAGTGACAAATTAAAAGATAATAATCTAAAATATAAAAGACATAGTAAGTCCAATAAACTCATGAGAGTAGTAAGTTTGAGTAATAATTTATTAAAGTATTAAATATATCCTAAGAGATCTTCCCTTAATCATAAAATGATGTAATAAAATATTGTTTTATGTAAATTTCTGCCACAATTGTCCAAGATTATGTATGTTTTCTTTATGGTTATTAGTATATTCATAAAACTTGTAAATAATGTAAATAAATTTTGTTTGAAAATATATTTAGTTGTCTGCAGCTTTATTGCTAATCACTATCCATACTGTTATTGTTATTGCTATCAACCTTTTACTTACTGTCATAAAAATCATTATCAGTGACTATAATAGATTTTATCGAATGATAATATATCTAAATAAATTTTGTTAAGCTCTTATATTTAAAGTACATAAAGTTTTATCACTTATTGATAAAAACACTGTTGATATTAAGTGCACATGTATTATTTTAAATAATATTTTAAAGATTAAATATTTAGTTTTGGAATAATCTGCTTATCTAAGTCATTAGATGCATCATTCACTGATCCTGATCATATTGCCCACGATCATTAAATAAAAGATAGATAAAATATTATATTCACTGTAATATTTACGCTGTAACCTCAAGAATGTGTGCATAAAGATGCGATAGTAGGGACCTCTACAGGTCTTAATTACAAGTTTATTAATACTTCATAAAATTTAAAGTTCATGTTATTGTTAGTATTGGAATTGACAAATGTCCTTTACTAATTCCATTTTGTTTTATGAGCTGTCTTTGCTTGTTTTGTTTGGGTAGTGGCAAAATCCCTCTCACTGACTCAAATATATCTTTAAAATGGAAATTGTTTGAACCTTGAGAAAAATAAATTACTAATTAATAGTCTCAATTTTGAATCTATTGTAATTTTTCATTCCTGAAGTTATTTATTATGTCTTGCCTTGATCTCTTATGTTTATTCTCATTGTTTAATTTGTTCTGTGTAATTTTAGGATGTAGGTTTATTTTCTAGTTTAAAACTTATAACCTATTTTAGTGGTTAAATATTTTGGTTTAGTCAAGCTTAGAACCCCTTGTTTATTTCATTCTTGTCTTACTGTTGTCTGACACAATATTAGTTTTATAGTTCAAGATATCCTTCTTCACCATCAACATTGTTATCATAGCTCATCCATATTCTTCTTTCTTTTATTTTTCATCTTCATTTCATCTTAAGTCATTATCATAATTGGTTTATCCATCATTGACCCCTATTCTATCACCATCTTAATAATTCATCTCTAACACATTTCCTTTTTCTTCTCCTCACTCTTAAGTTTATTCTTTTTCATTAATTAATTATTTGTCTCTCATCATCCATTTAATCATCTACATCTTTATTCATTATCATCCAAGTCATAATTTTAATTCTGTATTCATTTCATAGACCTGATCATTAACTATTCATTGGTATTGCAAATTGAATTTATCTTGTAATATTTTTGCTTTAAATCTTAAAGTTCATTTAATTGATGTTTAATATTGGAGGTTATTATCTTCATGTATATTTTGTGATCTCTCCCTTTAAATTTGCTCATACTAACCAAGTCAGTTTATAATATATTTATTATTGTTACTTGTTGATGATTAAGGTTGATATAATATAGTATAAGTATTAAGATCAGTAGTGGGTGGGTAACCTTTCCTTTAGACTCATGCCAGCCAAGTCTTACTCCTTTGGTTCATGTTAAGGTTGAGCCATGTTTGTTTTGATATAATAATATGTTTATTATCAAAGGTTACAATATATACATAAAATACAAAGTTACAAATTGTTACAAATAAATCAATATAAATACATTAGTTTTGATTTATAGCATATAAAAAGTAATACACAAGCATTTTTGTTTATCTTGAATTCAGGATGAAATAAGTTACTAGGTAGGGTATTGAAATTATGTTAAGAATAATTATATTGAAAGAACATTAAATTATAGAAAGCCCTAATGAACATCTATGATTTACAAACTGTTTTATGCTCATATCTGGTCTAAAATATTATATTTGATAAATGTGATTCTGCCAATGTGTGTGTGTGTTATAATAGAATAATTTAGGTTTACAAGTATCAGCCATCACTCAATTAAAACTCTGATGAGATGGCATTCTCCTTCACTATAAATATTATTATTAAAAAAAGTGTGTCCATGGATCCACCAATGCACTTTTGGAACAACACAAAATGAGAATTATTTTTTTATTTTTACAGTCTATATTCAGTGACCCTAGATGTATGGCTAAACTAAGTTCATAGCTACATAAAAAATCATGTATCATGCTAATCTTAGAAGTCTTTTAGGATCAATAAGTAATAACAACATAAATATCTGAGAGTGTTATAAATAATCTTTAAAAAAGGAAAGAGTAGCCCTTTAGATGTCTGATCATAATGCAGACTCTTCTAGGATTAGATTACACACATTTCTCCTTACTTGATTACTATCTACAAACTCATTTTCTCTCTCAATGAATGAAATGTAAATATTCAAATGTATATCTTAATAGTTTGATGCCAATAAATTTCACTTGTAAAGTGCATAAACAATAATAATTACTCTACTTTTGCCCAGGCATTGTATAATAAAATTGTATAAACAATAATAAACTTTCCTTGGTTACAGTCTACTTTTGATATATTTAATTAGTGAAATTATCAATATTATAGATGAGATGCTGTATGGATATAAAATTAACTGTTTGAATCACAAAGTTTAGAAAACACTTTTGTAATACAAGTGCACTATAAAAAGAAACTAGGTATATTTGACTTTCAACACAAAATATTTTAATAAACAATTCATTCAGTTAAAAAAAAATAACAAACAATATACATATGATGAAAATAATTTCATAACCGTAATTTTTAGATATACAGCTTACATAACAACATTATTTGAACCTTAACTAATAAAAATTAGTACCAATAATAATTATAATCAGGTAAATATTAGTTTATCCCTCTCTAGTATGAGTAATTAAAATGAACAAATGAAATTACTACTTGCATTCATGTATAAATTATTAATTTAAAAAGAGATTAATTGAATTGATATTAGAAACTCATATACACACTTGTATATTCCATCATTCACCTCTTTGACTCAATCTCCCATCTTTATAAATAAAATACAGATAATGAAAGAAAATATCATTAAAATATTACATTACAGAATTATTATACAAAAATTATAAACAATATATTTTTCCTTTTGTTTAAAAATAATAATATAATTTTTGGAATATATCTTCTAACATCTTGAGAATGTATTTATTAATAATTTTATATTTTTACTTGTGCAATTTTTAAACTAAATTATTTGAAAGATTTCATTGGAAGTTCTTTTATGTTTATATTAGTTTTGTTGATTCCCTATATATCCTGCTGTAAGTTTTCTTGGAATGGAATATATCACTTTTACTTTATAGCATATTTGAATATTTTCTTTCAAGTGTGAGGGACTAACATATATTTTCTTTTTAAATAAATCCAAATATAAGTGAATTTTACTGCTATTTCTCTTTTTCTTTAAATAATTATAGTAAAGTTTGTTATCAAACTATGCACTTGCTTATTGTTTTAATAGCTTTTCATTTTATTTTATTTGCTTTTAAGAGAGTCATTCATTCCACATATGACAATTTTATAGGTATATTCTTATTAAAACAAAAAAATAATGATAGAATCTTTCTTCCATGTGGTAGAATTTCTTTCTGGGTTCATTTTTAAATTAGCAATACATTTCAAATACAGTGGAATAGTGTATAATAGCTCACATTTTGTTGATAAACTTTGATTAAAAAAGAATATATATTATTTATTGAACTGTAAGTGTATAGTACAATATTTTTCAACATGTATGTAAACCGCCAAACATCACATGATCACCATTTCTTATGCCTACCCTGGCTTGCACTGAATGGCATTACTGTATGGAGAGTTTTGCCTGTTTTAATAACATGTAACATGTTTATACATATAAAAGATGCTTTGTGTGTGTAATATGTGAATATAAATTAAGATTATAATATAAATTTAAAAAAATTAAAAATAATATGATAACATAATTATTAATAATAAATTGAGAAAGTGCATTTACATATATATATACAAAACTATGTGTTTTCAATAAATTTATTAAAAAATAATGTAATAAAACTTACTTTTTCATTATTTTTTTTATAAAATAAATAATGAAAATGTCAGATTATTGATCTTTTAAAGCCATTGATGTATCAAAAGAATCATCAAGTTCAAAAGAAATGGAAATTTCTGAGGAACACATGATTGTATGAGGAAAGGTTGAAGGGGCATCATTTTGCTGTGACATTTTCTTAAAAAACATTGCAATGGAAAGTTGCTTTCTTTTCCTTTTAAGTCATTAAAATTATCTAGAAAAAGTTGCAATTTTTCAGTGATTTTCTATGTAAGAATAAGGCCACATTTCATCATGAGGTCATTTTCCATAATTGTATTCTTTCAAGTCTGTGTAACTTGTGGCCAAAAAATTTAATGTCCACATGGCTGATACTTTTTTTTCACAATTTTTTTTTCTTCATTTTCTGATAATGACATACCCATGTCTTTTAACTATGGGTTTCAATAAGATCTACAATTTTTTCAATTAGTCATATCCACAAATCCATCTTTACCAATTTATGTTATCTGAATAAATGTTTTAACTTAACCATTAATTTGTAAAAAGCTTTCAAAATTGTTAATAACTTCATTCATTGGGTATTTACAGTTTTTGATTTTAATTCATTTACTGCTATTTTTATAAAGTTTATTGCCTTTGCAATTGTGAATGTTTTCCTGAAATTCATTAACTGAAAATTAGGGTTGATATTAAGTGCTGATTGAATCTGATCAAAACTTGGATTAGTTATGACACACTATATAATGCCTTGGCCAAAAAATTGAAGCAGTACAACAATATTTTCTGACAGAAATATAATCTTTATATTTTCCATTTCATAGTGAACAGATTCACAATGGCTAAGTGCATTATATAACAACAACAGGATTTTAAATTCTTTTTTTTTCTTTACATATTTTGACTTCAAAAATAAAATAATCGCAAAACCATTTGATATTAAAAAGACTGTTGTAAAAAAAGCTTTTTTATTGTATTGCCATAAAACAAGAAGATAACTTTTATTCTGATTTTTAAGAGTGCAGGATTTTTTTTTTATATTTGTAAATAACTTTTAGTTTTATTATGTAACTTTTATCATTGCTACATAGCATTAGTGTTATTCTATCTTTCTATGCCTTAAAACCTTTTGCCTGTGTTCCATTTTGTAAATAGATATTCATTAGGCATTTTTTTCACCAGAACAATCCTGTTTCATTACAATTAAATACCTGTTTTGAAAAATAATTTTTTTTTTGCTAATTTTCTTTAATTCTAACAAAAATGTAACAATAGTCTTGGTATCAACTGATGATGCTTCAGCTTCTACTTTAATATTTTTGAGACTATAATGGCTTCTGAATCTATTCAGCGATTTTCTACTTGCAATGAATTTCTTGGCATTATATTCCAGATTCTTGGTTAAATTCTTTGTAAAGACTTAAAGCTTTTATGCCATACAAGACTTCCAACAAGAATTTTCTTCTGAATCATGTCATTAAATCATAGATTTAAGACTTTTATCATTTTGACCAAAGAATTGTTTATTATTTTACTTACAACTTTAACTGTTTCAGGAACATAAAACAATAACACGAATCTATTTTTCCCTTTATAATTTCTTTTATAGCTTTATTTTTTTGATACATATGACCCACTTTAGAAAAATACTTTTTTTCTTTTTTTACTAAATCAGTTATTTTCATTTTCTCTTTTAAGAAAAATGCTTTAAAACTTTTTTTTTCAAGTTATCACTCATGATTTCAAAAAAATACGGTACTAAAGATATACAGAATGTCTTTTGAAAAAAAAATCCTAGAAAAGGAATCAGTTAAAGTGTTTTAATTACAGCCCAGAACTAAACAATTACAGTAAATCATGTGTAAAATGGGATTACACAAAATCAATTTGAGAACATGATATTTAGTCAGAAAAAATGGCTACCAACCATAATGAGATTCATAAAAATTAATAAATTTGTAAATTTTATTGTTTTTATTATTTATTTGTTTACAATTTTTTATTTATGTACATTTATTTTTGATTATCATATAATTGAAGTCTTGTAGTTTGATAAAGCATAATTCATGGCTTCTCAATATTACTAGTATTCTTACTAATGTAGTATAGCTTAGAAAATTTCAAAAATAAAAGTTTTTAAATAAAAGTTATTTTCATATTTATACAAATTTTCTATTTTTTTTCACTAAAAAAAAATAAAAAGTTTTTTTTTTTTTTTTTTTCAGAATTATTGTTGTTATTAACTAAATATAGGCAAACCTTTACTCTCATACCTAATTGGTTCCTGAAATATGTATGAAAGTTGAAATGTATGAAAGTAGAGCAATGTAAAAAAAACATCAAAAAGGATTTTTAAAATATTTATTTTTTATTGATTAGTGTCTGTAATTTTCTTTGTAAATTTGTCAAGAGATAATTGAATTGTACTCTTCTTTTTCTTTTCTTGATAAAGAGTTCTATAACATACTGTGTCTTTTTCTTTTGCTCTTCCTACATGAGATACACACTTTCCATTGTGATCACATTCTTTCATAAATGTCAATCAGCTTAAATTATATAATGACCGATTGAAGCAAAAGATTCACTGCTTTCAGAATGTTTAATTATATCCATCTTTGTCTTGATCATATAGAAGTTGTGAGACTTTGATTTATTTTTGTCCATATCAACACAGTTGTTCTTTTTTCATTTTTCAGTCATGTTTATGAATTGATAATGATGAATTTTTTCACCAAAACAGAAATTTAAAAATGTAACAAACTTTTTTTAAACTATTATAATTTATAAATATCTTCTCTTAAATACTTTTCTAAGAACATCTATTAATGAATGCATACTTCTTGAAGCTTAGCAAACTTTCAAGGGTAAAGTATATCCTCATATACATTGTTAATAGCGTTTCTTAGGATAGTGTTTAAGCACAGATATTTATAAATCAAAACAGAAATGTACATAAAGTGATAACACACATAAATTAACAGCACACAACTTATCAACACATGCACTAACTCAAGATGTCCATGCTCAAGACTGAACCTGTGACACCAAAAATAGATAATTAATATTGGAGAGGTGGGGAGGGGCTAGTGACTAATAGACCATGAGAAGAGAAGAATCATTACATGACAGTATGTGCATTTTGTCGTATATATCAATAAAAATCAAACGTACAAAATGTATATGAAATAGCGAATTATACAAAAGTAGAGAACTTCCTGTATAAGCTTTTATTTCTAATCTACATATGATTGTAAATTCTGAAGCTTTATCTTTTATTGTATTTTAAGAAAGAGGGGGAAAATAAATGGCAAAAAAAAAAAAACATTTTATTTAAATAATTGACTTTTACAGAACTATTGAATTAAAAAAAAAAGAAATTTAATATTATTTCTTTTTGTATTATTAAAAAAATAATTAGAAATTTATTCATTAATTAATGCAAATATGTGTGTATGTATAAATAACTGTCACCTCTCTCACAAAGAAAAAGTCATCTCTGTTGTTAGGGAGTTTAAAGATGCGTGGATGCTAGTAAATTTAGTATCTATGCATGTATAATCCTTTTCTATTCTTGAGTACATTAGTTTTTTTCTTTAATAAAAAATATACACCACAATATGATAATGCCCTGTTTCAATAACTATATTAAATTAATTACATAAAAAATAAAACCTATTTTTAATGTGTGCATGTTTTTTGCTCAATCCAGAATGGGAGCATAATATTACAACTATGGGAACTTGATCATTGTTTGCCACTTATCTTCACAATTTAGTCAAGCATCTTAAATTTAGGCCACATTATAAAATAATGAAATGTGCCATTTCATTAAAATTTAAGACTAGTGTTTAAATTCCTATATGTGGTAGGATTGAAGCCTGTGTAGTCATAATCCAGAAGATTATGAGGCAAATGGCTTATCTAGTGATCTTCCTCCTCATCCTCTTCTTCTTGTGGCTGTTGTTGTTGTTATTATTATTATTATTATTATTATTATTATTATTATTATTATTATTATTATTATTATTATTATTATTATTATTATTATTATTATTATTATTATTATTATTATTATTATTATTATTATTATTAAGTTTCAACAATAGTAAACTTTATTGATCCTTTTAGTTACATAGTGCTACAATGCCATAGCAAGATACATGTTGAATCTTATTATTGTCAGTTCAATTTCAAGTGCTACAATATTCATTTTTTTAAAAGTACATATCTATCTATACGGATAATTTTACATGATTCTATCCACTTTGCCAATGTTAATTAATCACATTATTGTCCAATAGGAGCATAATCTGGACCATGCTTTCTTTAATTTTTTGTTCTTTATAGCTTTGCAAAGCTATTATTATTATTATTATTATTATTATTATTATTATTATTATTATTATTATTATTATTATTATTATTATTATTATTATTATTATTATTATTATTATTATTATTATTATTATTATTATTATTATTATTATTATGTTGTTGTTGTTGTTGTTGTTGTTAATTATAAGCATTTTATATTGACTTAAATTTAGGCCACATTATAAAATAATGAAATTTGCCATTAAATTTAAGTCGTCTTTAAAATCCTATATGTGGCAGGATTGAAGCAAATGACTTAATTAGTGATTTTTTTCCTCCTCCTCCTCCTCTTCTTCTTCTTCTTGCTGTTGTTCTTATTATTATTATGGTGTTTGTGATGATGATGTTAATTACAAAACATTTTATATTGACTTTAATTTTTCTTTTTAATTTAGTAATTATTAATTTTGATTTAATTTTCTGTTAACTTCATTACTAATTTAATTTATGATACATATATTAGCATATTTGATAATGGAAAATAATATATACTTAAGAATTGACATTGCACTTTCAACATTTGATGTTTGAGACACTAGATTTTAAACTAATGTTTCAGAAATGCACACTGCTATTGTCAAATATGTTTGCTTGAGACTCTACATTTTTTAAAACAAAAAATAGTTTTTTTAAAAAAAATTTAAGATGTTAACTTTAATTTAACTAGTTAATTATTTGTCTTGTTTAGTTCAGCGGGAAAGCGGCAGACTCTGAGAAGAATATGGGAAAAACTTAGTGTGGGGAATGGAAAGGGAAAGAAAGGTAGCGAACGGGTTTCTCTGGGCATAGTGGTTGAGAGACTTCTGACTTCGAAAAAGGAGAAGCCGC
The DNA here is from genome assembly GCA_028023455.1 of Epiperipatus broadwayi. Classification (NCBI taxonomy): domain Eukaryota; kingdom Metazoa; phylum Onychophora; class Udeonychophora; order Euonychophora; family Peripatidae; genus Epiperipatus; species Epiperipatus broadwayi. The sequence continues at coordinate 90,271 of JAQFVV010007232.1, read as the reverse complement.
ATCGCATCCAAAACTCTAAGTTAGTGGATCACAACTTAGTTCAGTCACATTTGAAACTTAAATTTCTTATGAATTCTTGACCAATAAACCATTCAATTGTTATTATTTAACGCTACATTAACTTTTAACACAAATAACTTTAGTTTCAAATTACAATAATAAAACATTTTATGTATTAGAAAAATTAAATGACAAGCAAATTGAAGCAGAATTTATATATATATAAATAAGTAATCAACTCTCTTGGGAGGAATAATTCTTATCATTAAACAGAAAAGATAACACTTAAAATCATTTTACAACTTTTATATAGGTTAATAAATTTTAAATTCTACATTGGAAAAGGTTTCTAATAGCTGAGTAACTACTATTTTATTACATTCCTCACACGATTTTCATTACATATATATATATATTATGGCATAACTATGATAAATGATAATTCATTGTTACAAATTATCCAAAATAAAACACTCTTTAATACTTAACTGTAGACTCAAAAAAGATCTTTCATAAACAGGAAATGTAAAACTTTATTTAAAAAGAAATTCATTAAAGCTTTATTTTTTATCAGATAAAAAGAGTTACTTTCAATTGAAATCTTATTTTAAAAATTGTTTCAGTTGCTACATAGTAGAAATGTCTGCCCATTCCTTGTATATGTATTAAATGGATTATGTTCTGTACATGAGGGGTCAGATTGACCTTAGGTCAACATGGGTGGCCTTTGTGCATTCAATCATCAGATTTTCAATTGGATAGATGGTTGAAGAGTTGGAGTAGATTGAAACATGTCCATTAAAGTATGAGATTTGGCTATCTTAATATATATCTGAGCACTTATAGCATATATGTGTAGAGATGGTAATCTGGACCAACTGATGATTGCTAGTTCAGCATGAAATACGTATATTGGTGATTATTTATCTTTTCAAAATATGTGTTCAAGTGTATCAGTGTTATGAGATAGTATGGAGAGTGGTAGGTCGTGTGAAAGTCTGTGCTCATATACCCTATATATTTAAAAATTATTGTAAAATGTAAATAAATATACATTCATTATGTTGTGTTTCTTTTTTGTGCATAAATAAATAAGTCACATTTAAATAGGGTATTCAACAACAAATATATTAATCTGATTATTAAAAAAAGCTTCTATAGGTGAAAATTTCCCTTATTCTTTTCAATGTAATATATAAGAATGTTAATAACAGACCATCATATATACATTGTAATCCATAATAGTTTCAGGGAAGAGCCGCATGGAATATTCTATACAGTTCTTCACGAAAGCTATTGTGGATTATAATATTTCTTTCATTTATGAATATGCACACTTATAATGTATGATAATAAAATTTACACTGAAGACAATAACAAAACATTTCTGAAAGAAAAAGCTGTAATAAAATATAGCAATATTTGTTGCTGAATAATCTATTTAGGTTTTATTTATTTATTTAAAAAAGAACAAAATAGTACTTAAAAGCAGATGTCTATCTTTATACTTAAAAAAAAAAAAAGCATCGCATTTTTAGAAAAAACTTTTAATTCTCATAACTTCCAAGTTGTTTAAAGTTATTGTATTTATTTAATGATAATTACAATAGATAGGATAAATTTCTTTGAAAAATAAATGTCCATTAATATTTAATGAAATTTCAAAAACAGACATTCTACTTTAAAACATATTTATTTATATCATTTTGTGGATGTGTGTTTATGTGCTTTAATGTCTAATTCATTATGTATACTTTTCCCTCTCCCATTATTTTTTTAATATATTAGAGTTAATATATAAATATGCACACTGAATTTTCACATGGTTTAGTTCTTGGATCATAATAATTCAACTCTATCACCTTCAGTGCTTAATGACACGTGACCTTCTGTGTTTTTTTTTCTTTTTTTGCCAACAAAAATTTCATTCTGATGTTAGCATTATCACTTCACAATGTAACACAGTTTAGATGCTAATGTAAGTGACAAAATAAACTTCAACAATCACATTATAAATATAATATATTAAATTTCATATATTTGACATAGAAATTTACATTATTTTTAAAGATCTGAAGCTTATATTAATTTTTTATGGCACGCACAAACTTAATTTTTTAAATCCATGTGTGCAAATAAATTTATTTATAATTTTCCTTCTGAGAATTATTAAAATTCTTTAATAAAAGTAGTGATTGTTATAATTTAACATTATAAATTTACAAGACTACCTTTTTAAAATTTGTTTAAAAATCTGTGCATTTAAACTAAATTTTATATTCATTCATATGATAACAGCTTATAACTCCAAAAAAAAAAAAAAATATCAACAAAGAATAAATCAAAAGAAGTTCTAAATCTAATCATGATGAAATAATATTTTTGTGCTGAAATATGTACAAGGAAACTCGATAATTTCTAAATTATAAACCACTGAGAAAATAAACAAGACAAATAATTAAAAAATAATTAAAAATTTGTATGCTCTCACTTTAATCATCATGGATAATATATTTTGATGTTGATTTTTTAAATAAAAATTTGCAATAATTTGAATCTCTGATTTTGTCTTGATTAGCACTATAGCTGCATTGAAATATGCTAATTTATGCAAAGCAAGTGTAGAAATTAAATATTTATGCTCTGTCACCAAACTAGTTGCCATTACAGTATTAACATAAGCTTGCAGCAATTATATTTCATTGATTGTTGAAAGTGCTTCAAGATATTTGAAGAAGAAAATTATTCCTAATATGCATGTAAATTGCAGAGCAATTTGTCAATTTTTTCACTTAATATTACAGTTATAGTAAGAAATATATTACTGATTGAAGCTGACATATATTCAAATTTATTTATATCTAATTATTACTTAAAAATTTAGTTCAATTTAAATTTATAAAAATAAATTCAAAAAAACAAATTAATATTTATATAATATTAGAACAATATGTTCATTTTGATTACTATAACCTTGCATTATATTGCACAACGTCAATGGGGAATCAAATTTATGAAAAATAGTGTGACACAAAGAATATATTCACAAACATGATCCAATGTATACAGCTGAGCTACTTAGTAAGCACTTTTATAATAAATTGCCTATACCATTTATTTTATGATATTATCAAGATAAAAAATAAATCCAGGAGAATTCATAACATCCTCAACTGTTCCACAGATAATAAACATTTTTAGACAAAACTATAAGAGCTCAAAGTATTTGGCCCATATTTCTTATGGAGTGATATAAAATAAAATGGTATAAGTCAACCTAATACAAATTTCTCTTGTTCTGCAATTTTTGAATAAACATGTTGGCACATACATAATTCTGGTAAAGTAACAATCAAAGAATAAATTGTTTTTTTCTCTGTAAATGGCTAAATAATCATAACAACATATAAAAATCCATTAGTAAAATATACATATTTATAATTCATAATTTTTGTTTAGTGAAGTATTAAAATTCTTGATATGCCTCATCCCACTAATCCTAAAAAATAGATTACCTATATAATACAATTCTTATCAATTATCTGCTATTTGATATATTCAACACATAACCACTAATCATATTTTTTAAATGTGATTTTTTTGACATTATTTTTTTAAATACTCTTTTAAGTATTTTATTTATAAAAGATCTATGATTTTTTTTTTCTTTTACTTTATATTGTTTTTTCAATAGATTATTTTTTATAACTTTTTATCTCTGAAAAATACTATTCATTTTTTCCTCCAATTTTTTTTTTTCATTTATTATTTTCAATATTTCTACATTTTTAATTTTATCTGTACAACTTTTTATTCAAATCTATTTGATAATTCAGTGAGTTTAGACTTTAGAGGACATGATAATAATTAGTTACACATAATTATAATTTACAATTAAACAATAATTTATATAAAACAATATAATTGTTATACTGTACTAATAGTGGCTGAACTTGTGTTTTTCCCCAGCATTGGTTATGTTTTATTTAACATATGATATTTGTTATTTTTTTTTTTGCTTTATTTGTTTGTTAATTTAGTAGAATACATTTTACTCCAAAATCAAAACTATACCCACACAAACAGTGGCAAAATCTTGGATATCACTGCCATACATATCCAGAGTATCTCAAAGCTTAATGAAAATTTGCTTTGAAACATATAGCATCAGTGATTAGACCCCATCTACTCTAAATCGTTTGATAAACAACACCAAAGATAGGCTGCCCCTGGAGCATACTCCCAAGTTGATTATAAGATTTGTTGCAACGACTCTCTTTGCATTTCGAGGAATCGTGTGCAAACATCACAACCAGAGTAGTTCAGCACAGATATTTGTTTAATAAAACCAAAATCAACACCAAGGACAAGTTTATATTTGTAGAGCACAAGGCTGAACATAGTCATGTCTTTAAACCAGTGTGTGTGAGTATAATGTGTTCTGAGAGAAATGATAAAAAATGTAAAGTTAAAGAAGCATGGCACATAACCAATAATGTGCATGCTATTAATAAATAAAAAAAGTCCTGTATCCCCTTGTCAAAGAAGTGGATTATGTAAATTATTTCATTTACATTTTTGTGTTGAGTATTTAAATAGCACTCTATTACAATATTTTTTACTCACAGCAATATTAATATTGCTATGATTATTATTATATAATAGTTGAAAGCATACTAAGCATATGAATTTTTTGTTAAACATAATCTTTGCCTATTAAACAAAAAACATATTTACATCTCGTAAGAATACATTTGTATAGTTGTAGTACTATAAAGTATTTATATTTGTAAAGATTGGCTCTGTTCATATTTTTTGGTTTTATATTACAGCTAGTGTTTAACATAATGTTTATTATTTTCAAAAATAAAATTATATTTCACAGATTAAATTATTCATATTGCACAAATTAAAACATGGTTATTATGTAGATGAAACTATTTCATTATCATCATTAATTGTGTACTTATTACAAATTGGTAAATGTAATTTTGCCATCTTTCAAAAATTTTTACAATGTTTCCTTATCCCTTTGAAATATATTTCATATTCTCTAATGCTTTATGAAATATTAATCATAAATGAAAATCATGTAAAAAAGACATAAATAATGAATGTCCAGATAGTAAAATAAAACTTAAAACAGTAACATATAATTTTAGATAAAAGGTGAAATAAAGAATAGAAGGGATAAAGTTAGTACAATTAATAGTGGCAATATTGATATGGTTTATTATGATATCATATAGAAAAGCAATTAGAAGAAAAAAAATTCAACACTACATGTTTATTGTTTAACATATGGCCACAAAATAAAGTATCAAAAATATTAAACTTTACATTACATTAAAAATTCTAATACAATAAAAATCTGTGGAATATAATGAAAAAAAAAGTATGAATACTTACAAAATATGTATACATTTTCAGAAACATTAATCATTTAAATGTGAATAAAAAATTATATAATGCATATACATGATTATAGATACTATAATAATCTATACATTTAGGGTGCGTGTATAAAGATATGTGCATTATAATTAGTATATATTATATATAAGATATCCCAATCTTTTGAACAGTCATCATTTTGATATGTGAATTTGACAGAGCTACAGACTATAAAAATTTTGTTTAAATGATTGTAAAAAAAAAATTAATATTATATAAATAAATGTGACAAATGTAGCCATCCTGAAAGGCCATCATTTATGGCTGCTTTAACATTTTATTTTTTGCTTTGCAGAATTACTTGCTTTGAATAAAGTGCTCGAAATCAAATTAAGCCTCTAAATTAAAATTAAAATTTTTAAATATACCTGTTATATTTGATATGTGAATTTTACAGTGTTCCAGACAATTATTAATGGTGGAATTACTTCCTTTGCATAAAATATTCTTTATGTAATAGGTTTTTTAATTGGTTGAAAATTTGACACATGACAATCTTATGGAAAAATATGCATTCACTGCAAGCATGTCACAGTCTTATGGACAAACATTCACATGGATTTTATATATAATATAGACATGGTTATAAATACATATATATACAAATATTTATTACTAATATTGTAAAATATAAAAAAATAAAAAATAACAATATTGTTATATTTCCACTACTATATGGTATTTACAGTAGTAATGTTGTAATTTAGGAAACAAATAAATGTATCTCTTTCCATTCAATGTTCTCTTAACATTTATTATATTTATACATGTCAAATATATATTTACATTTTTAATATATATATATATATATATATATATATATATATATATATATAATGCATAAGCTATGGTATTTGTAATAAAAGTCACCCTCATATAAATACTGTTCAGAATGAAGTGATTCAGTTTTCTTAACCAATTTTTTTTTTCCATATGTCATAGCATTAGCTGGCAAGTGAACCTACAACAACTGTCTGCATCCAACTGCTTGCTTGCGAGGCAGTTGTGCTGACCTCTGGGCCAACAATGCTTGACAATTTTTAATTGATTGCTTTCTTGGTTATATCTTAGCTGAGTTCTAATTGGAAAAAAATACATGAGAAATCTCATTAATGCATAATACATTTATTTATTTATTGTCTTACTATTTTTGTTTATTATCTCTAGTTTATTTGTGTGTAATTTTACACATAATCATGTGTAGACTTGATAAGGTTTTTTTTTTTAAATTTATTCCATGCAACTATCTTATTGATCTTAACTCTGTTAATCTTTAGCTTCTGATTAATTCATTCATCTTTATGCATACTTTTTTTCTAATAAAACTTTATGGTTGCTTACCATTAATCACAATCCTTTTTCTTCTCCAGTCACTACCTCTTCAAAACTTAGCATTATTTATTTAATTTATCATTTAATTTTATTTATATATTGCTGTTTTCAATCCATTCAATTCTTTGCCTTCCCTTTAGTGATTCTTAGCATTATCTCCAAGTTTATTTATCTTGTTGGCTTTTTTAAAATTAATTTTTATTTGTTTTACAACTTCTATTTCTGGTTTCTACTGCTTTTCCAGAGTTTTTCATAATATGATAAATTCTTAATAAACTATTTTCTTTGACTCACTATCCTATAGTCTATAATATAATATATTTTCTGGACTCCATAATACTACATTCCTTCTCAACATTGCAGCTCACTCACCTTTAATTACCCCCCTCCTCCAAAATTAAGTATTTTTTAATATAATAAATTTATTTTAAATACCAATTACATATATAGTAATTTAATCATTCAACTGCACAAAATTAATTTGTCAGACATTTATATTTTTATTATCTATTTAATATTCATTTGATATATTTCTAACTATTATTATACATAAATCAACCAATGCATTTTTATGCATTTGTCATGTTGTAGTTCCATTCTATCCGTTATATCTTATTTATGCATTTAAATAACTGTTTATGTCTTAATTATATATCTTTCTATGCTTTCTATTTGCTTATTTATATTCAAACTCAAGTCATTTTTACGTTTTATTAATTTTTTTGTAAAAAGAAGTTCAATAATATTTTGCTAACAGATTAATTTTATATTTTACAAAATTTCAAAATGTAATTATAATCCTAATATGTAACTGGTTTGCCTTAATGATTATTATAGATGCATTCAGACTGTTTTTTACAAAGCAAATTATGAAAAAGATCGAAAATACAATTAAGAAACTCATTAGTGATCAAAATAAGTAATATTCTGTGCAGTAATTTAATCATAAATTTTTATTATACCATATTCCTTTTTTAAAAAATCATAGATATTTTATTTCATTATGCGATCTTTGCCTTATTACGACATAGTTTCTATTTACATGTAGGTTTTATTTTTATGTGCATGCATGTGTGTGTGCATATATATAATGCTTTATTTAGATAAGATCCATATATATATATGTTTTTATGTCAGCAAATATATATATATACTAAATATAAAATTAATCAATAGATAAATCTTTTATTTTCTAAATGTGATGTAATGTGATGCACTGTGACTTCTCCTTAAACGGAGTCAGCAGCTATGCTCAGAGAAACCTGTTAGCCACTTTACTTATCTTTTCCATTGTCCACCCTAAGTTTTCCCATAATCTGCTCCATTCCATTTCCACAATATAATCTTTGTCAACTCCATGACCTTCATATCTAAATCCCCCTTATCTTTTCCCAAACCTAGCATAAAAACCAATAACTCACTTTCTGTATAATCACTTTGTTCATATTTAATCTTCCATAACTTCATTATTTGTACCCTTTCTGCTTCCAAGCATTTACATTGAAGTAACAGATGCCTAATATTTTCTATGCCTTCCTTACACAACTTGCAGACTAAATCACCCATATTTTTCCATTTACATGTATATTTCCTTGTTGCTAAAAATCCCGTTCAGCCTTAAACAATAAACTACTTTCCTTACTATTATCATAAATTAACTCATGCCCAATGTTCTGTTTACTTCTATATATATTTAAACTCATTTTATTCTCCATACTAGTTCTCCATCTCTCCAACTCCCTATTCTTTATTAATGCATCTATTCTTCTATCCCACTCCTTATTACTATAACCCTCAACAATACTCCTAACACAATCATCCCACCTTTTGTACAAGTATACTGACATAACTTCTTTATCCAAATCTTCTGCATACCACATTACCTTTCTCACCCATCTTTTTGCCTGCTCTTTACTTGTAACCCAATTAAATACTATTTTGGCTATTCTTTTATTATCCATAAACTGCAATCTACCGAACATTTTCAATTTGCTTTTTGCATCCCTCAAATGCCAGTCACTCTAATGCAATGCCCTCTAGTGTCAAAGATGTTAATGTAATGAATGAAAATGAATCATTTTTCATTCATTTTCCTAGCTTTTATTTGACTGTTTAAACACTTGCTTGTATTATTGCCCGATTTAAATGTCCCATTTTTTGTTTATTATATTGAAATCTTTGACACTAAAGGAGATTGCATTCATATGACCAGAACTTAGAAGTTAAAAGTTCACCTCTTTTATTAATAGCATATATATTGGGTGTGTGTATATATATATATATATATATATATTGTAACGGGCACATACGTACATTACATTGTTTTTTATTAGTAAACATTAAAAGAATAAAAGTTTGCAAATAAAACTGTCTTTTTAAGAATTAAAAATTGAAATTAAAAAAATCATCTTAAACTCGTATAGATATAAAATCGCACAGATAAAAAAAAAAAAAATTATTAAAATAAAACTTTATTAAAAATAGAAAAGGTATTTTAAAAACAAAAACTAAAAAGATTTAGAGATAAAAATATATCTTTAATTTTGGAACACACATTAATTAATCAGAAATGGAAATGATTGTTTTAATTAGCTAAATGTAAACTAGCCTTGGGCATTTAAATGTAAAAGCAATGGTCAGATAGGAAAACAATAGAAACTAATAGCCAATGAAAGAAATCCCTCAAATCGAACCTCAACAAAAAGGTTTTCACCATCATGACATAATGTTGAGTTAATCCACAAAATTATTATAAAAGGAAAGTTTTGAAAATTATTAGAAAACAGTAGACAGATATGTGTTAGTGCGGAGGTGAAAAAGAAGGGATTGAAAAGATGCACTCTTCAATCCCTTCAGTTCTGTTAAGAAAGAAAGAGAAATGAACTATCATTTTCTACATTGAGGACCAGTTAAAGCAAAAACCTCCGGATGGATAAATAAATCGGCCTACAGAATATCAACCCCTTTAAGACAGCATGGGAATTCATGTTCATGGCAAGCAATGGATAAAGTTGGATGTTTTAAAAATCGTAAGAACTTTATATTCACTTGAAAAATAACAACTCTAAATTTTAAAACCTTTTAGTAAATAATGCAATAGAATCCTATCTGACCAAACTAAATTCTTTATTAACAGTATTATTTGATGTATTTTTTATTTTTATTTTAAATCATTTCCATTTATATTTTTTGTTCTTTAAGTTTTATTATGATTTCTGTTTTCCGATAAATTAAAATATATCAATGTAAAACTTAAGTCAGGCATGAATGGCTGTATAGATTTGTAAAGTTATATTAGGGGAGAGTAATCTTAGGTTATTTGTGTTGTTGAATTGGGTAATGGATTGGATATATTGGTGTAGTTAGTAGATGTAATGCAAGATTCGCTACAGGCAGAATCGCTAGTATACGCCACACACTTCCATTTGCTATGGAAGGAATTATAAGATGGAGAACACAGTTCCTTTCTATGGAGTTTTTTTTATTGCTCTTCTTGTCAGATAGATGTAGTATTCCTATCTGATGAGAGGCAATTTCTTCTCTTAACTTTTTGTGCTGCTGTATTTCATATTACATTGAATGCATCGATGTATCAGATGGATTGATGCCAGTTTGACTGCGAACTTTTAGCATAAGGTTAAATAGGGATATAATGTTTTATCTTCAAGTGCAAATCTATGTGGTCTATTCATACTTGAGACTAAGTAAAAATGCATTAAATTTAAGTTGTTTATGGATGCTTGCATGGATTCGTTATTGGTTAATTATGTTTTGGATTTTCATATTTGATCAAAAAATATATACATTTGATAAATAATGATACCTTACAGTGAGTATCTAAAATGTATTTATTCAGAGGTCTTTTAAGCTATGGTGTTAATGCAAGCATCTTATGGTGAATGCTATTGGGTTATTTATAAATTTCCCTCTGCAATTGATGGTATCAATGATTTTGTATTTTGATCATTTATGTTTATTTTGAAATTTTTTTGACTGTGGAATCTATGTAACCGATCTATACTCAACATTTTAAACAAATCTGTGCAAACTAATAATAGAATAAAATTTAAAATGTAAATTAAAAATCTAAAATAAAAGTAAATATAATATTAAATGTTAAAGTAAACATATTAAAATAGTAATGTTAAATCTTATATATATATATATATATGTGCGTAAATAAATTTTTGTATGTTAATTACTGGCAGTGGCTTATTTTATTTTTTTAATATTGAAATATAATTAGATAAGATATTATATTATTAAATCTCTGCTACTCGCTGAGCTAGTGACATGGGCTAATGACCGGATATCAAAATATAAATAAAGTAAAAAAAATTTTTTTTTGACTTACGTATCTGCCTACTTTATAAATTTTTCTAAGTTCAAATGCCTAGAAGGCACCCTGTAGCGCAGATCACATTAAGACTTATTTCTCCAGATTGTTACAACTGGTGCCCAATGTGGGGCTGATCTATTAACCCTTTTCCCGCCTCTTACGAGGCCTCTCGTCGACAGCTGACGTCACTCTAATTCTGTTATTTTTAATGCTAGAATATTCATTTGACAGTTATTGATTAGGTTTTTAAAAGTTCTGTAAGATGGTGCCCTCTTCAGAATTATTTTACAAATAAAAAATCAATAAAACCGCATTTAAAGCTAAACAAAGAAAAAAGCTTGTCGGTGATTGGCTCTCAGTCGAAAAAGACATTCTGATTGGCTGGAAAGAACAAAAAAACCGCCTGATCAAAGAAAATAAAGAAAAACGCTGAGGTTTTTATTTCAAATATAATTTAAGGAATATTAAAAGTATATATTGAGTAATTACAAATCATTTTCAGAGAGTATACTAAAAAAACAAAATTATTTTCGAAAAATATTGAAGATTTTAGTAAAAATATTTAAGATTTAGCAAAAAGAAATATTTACTTTTCTATAACGTAAAAGGCATTTTCATCCCCAATTCTTTGTTTTTATGATGGCTTTTATGTTGCCGAAATTGAATATTTTATAATAAATAAATAGCAATTTATTTTTGAAAGAACTTTTATTCACTTTTATAATCTGACAATGTATTAATATACTTTTTATAAACGAATATAAAGTCAATATGATATTAAAGGTGAAAATATTTTGACAATTGACTTGTCTTCAGTTTGTGAGCTGGCCAATTAAAAGCTTTGATTTTTAGCTGACACAACCAATAATATAATTAGCAGTTAAAAGGTTAATAAAAACCACGTATACCCTGAGTAAATTTCTTTTTTCAAAATGAAATATTTTTATCTGTTTACATAAGTCATATACTTTAAATCTTATAAAAGCACTGTCAGAAAGAAATTGCACATATATTAAACATGAGAAAGTATTAATAATTTTAAAATTGTATTTAATTAAAAAGAAAGTCAAAAGATTGCAATTAATATGTTTTTTTTTGTTTGTTAGTATATATTATGCTTTAACATGTATAGGCGCGCACAGCCACGTAAGTTTATGATCGAGAAGTGGTGCCTTACGATGAGTACCTTTGGGAATTACTTCAGTGTAACCCTATGTATGCATTTCAATCAGTCATAAATAAGTTGGTGGTATATATAATTGTGCTGCAAATATACACATTTAAACCCATTATCTTTCAAAACATATTTACCTCAATGCAACCTTCTTAAATAAATAATTTAAATAACTTGCTTGTCATGCCATGTGTAAAAATAAAATGTATAAAAAAATAGAACTCTTGTGGGGAGGAGGTGAATGTAAATGGTCCTTAGGAATGCGATAGCAAACATATTTTTTTGTATATGTTTTGTAAATTTTGTTAATCGTGTACCGTAATTACTAACCCTAAGTAAAATATTTTTTTTGTTTATTTTTTTTAAGCAAGTTTACTGATATGTAATGGGCACATACGTACGTTACATTGTTTTTTATTAGTAAACATTAAAAGAATAAAAGTTCGCAAATAAAACCGTCTTTTTAAGAATTAAAAATTGAAATTTAAAAAATCATCTTAAACTCATATAGATATAAAATCACACAGATAAAAAAAAATTATTAAAATAAAACTTTATTAAAAAAAGAAAAGGTATTTTAAAAACAAAAACTAAAAAGATTTAGAGATAAAAATATATCTTTAATTTTGGAAAACACATTACTTAATCAGAAATGGAAATGATTGTTTTAATTAGCTAAATATAAACTAGCCTTGGGCATTTAAATGTAAAAGCAATGGTCAGATAGGAAAACAATAGAAACTAATAGCCAATGAAAGAAATCCCTCAAATCGGACCTCAATGAAAAGGTTTTCACCATCATGACATAATATTGAGTTAATCCACAAAATTATTATAAAAGGAAAGCTTTGAAAATAAAAGAATTAATTAGTTATTAGAAAAGAGTAGACAGATATGTGTTAGTGCGGAGGTGAAGGAGAAGGGATTGAAAAGATGCACTCTTCAATCCCTTCAGTTCTGCTAAGAAAGAAAGAGAAATGAACTATCGTTTTCTACATTGAGGACCAGTTAAAGCAAAAACCTCCGGATGGATAAATAAATCGGCCTACAGAATATCAACCCCTTTAGGACAGCGTGGGAATTCACGTTCATGGCAAGCAACAGATAAGTTGGACATTTTAAAAATTGTAAGAACTTTATATTCACTTGAAAAAATAAGAACTCTAAATTTTAAAACCTTTTAGTAAATAATGCAGTAGAATCCTATCTGACCAAACTAAATTCTTTATTAATAGTATTATTTGATGTATTTTTTATTTTTATTTTAAATCATTTCCATTTATATTTTTTGTTCTTTAAGTTTTATTATGATTTCTGTTTTCCAATAAATTAAAATATATCAATGTTAAACTTAAGTTGGGCATGAATGGCTGTATAGATTTGTAAAGTTATATTAGGGGAGGGTAATCTTAGGTTATTTGTGTCATTGTTGAATTGGGTCAATGGATTGGATATATTGGTGTAGTTAGTAGATGTAATGCAAGATTCACTACGGGCAGAATCGCTAGTATACGCCACACACTTCCATTTGCTATGGAAGGAATTATAAGATGGAGAACGCAGTTCCTTTCTATGGAGTTTTTTTATTGCTCTTCTTGTCAGATAGATGTAGTATTCCTATCTGATGAGAGGCAATTTCTTCTCTTAACTTTTTGTGCTGCTGTATTTCATATTACATTGAATACATCGATGTATCAGATGGATTGATGCCAGTTTGACTGCGAACTTTTAGCATAAGGTTAAATAGGGATAGAATGTTTTATCTTCAAGTGCAAATCTATGTAGTCTATCCATACTCGACACTAAATAAAAATGCATTAAATTTAAGTTGTTTATGGATGCTTGCATGGATTCGTTATCGGTTAATTATGTTTTGGGTTTTCATATTTGATCAAAATATATAGACATTCGATAAATAATGATACCTTACGGTGAGTATCTAAAATGTATTTATTCTAAGGTCTTTTAAGTTATTGGTGTTAATGCAAGCATCTTATGGTGAATGCTATTGGGTTACTTATAAATTTCCCTCTGCAATTGACGGTATCAATGATTTTGTATTTTGATCGTTTATGTTTATTTTGAAATGTTTTTGACCATGGAATCTATGTAACCGATCTATACTCAACATTTTAAACAAATCTGTGCAAACTAATAATAGTATAAAATTTAAAATGTAAATTAAAAATCTAAAATAAAAGTAAAAATAATGTTAAATGTTAAAGTAAACATATTAAAATAATAATGTTAAATCTTATATATATATATATGTGCGTAAATAAATTTTTGTATGTTAATTACTGGCAGTGGCTTATTTTATTTTTTTAATATTGAAATATAATTAGATAAGATATTATATTATTAAATCTCTGCTACTCCCTGAGCTAGTGACATGGGCTAACGACCGGATATCAAAATATAAATAATGTAAAAAAAATAATTTTTTTTTACTTATGTATCTGCCTACTTTATAAATTTTCTAGGTTCAAATGCCTAGATGGCGCCCTGTAGTGCAGATCACATTAAGACTTATTTCTCCAGATTGTTACAATATATATATATACATTGATAGCATAAAGAAGATATATAAACTTCAATATATTTAAATACAAAAAAAAAATTATAATCACTTGATTCATTCAGCTTACTAGTGAAAACAAGAACTTGACTAATCCATGATTATCAAATGGCAATGCAATTTATTAATCCCATTTCCATTATGGTTTTTAGCTTTTGCCTTTATCAGTAGGAATTTAGGATTTATAAATAAAATTAATGCAGTTAGGTATCTGATAATTAATTTTAACTCCTTTTTGTTATCAAACTAATAGTTTGAAATTTTAAAAAAGTCTAAGTTTTTTGAATTTAAGACAATTTGTTTTTATAATTATATAGAACTACACATTTCCATCAAATGTAAAACCACTGATTCCAGATTTAAATCCCAAGATCTCAGTTATAAATACAAAAGCCAGAAAATATTGTGTGGATTAACATTAATAAAAGTCGATAAACAGAGCAAAACTCTCCATACAGTATTGCCACATGTGATGATTAATAAAAGTCATTATTATCTGGAACTTTATCAGTGAGGACTTGGAATTCACATTTGGAGTCAATGCAATTATGCATCTGTTAGAAATCTTTAGATGTATATAATTATAAAAGCAGGTTGCCTTGGATTCAAAATCTTAGTTTTTAAAAAAAAATTAATTCAATAATAAAAAGAAATTAAAGTTTATTGCAAGATATATAACTGCATTGGTCTCAGTTATGAATCCCAAGTTCTTCTTCATAAAAGCAATATCAAAAATTAATCAGGAGGTGAGATTAATAAAGTATAATAACATTTGATAACCATTGATAAGGTAATATATAAGTTGAGTTAATAAGTCAATTTTTTTAAACAGAATTTAATCATCATCTTGGCTTTTACTAGTAAGGAGCTCTCAAATCTTCTTTGAATTATATTTTCATGCTAATATTTATAATAGTTACATACTTAATCATGTTCAATACATGATTATAAAAAGTTATTTATTTCAACTTATAAAAATACAGAAGATAGTAACTCATTTGACTCACTTTATGAAAAAGATTTGTGATAATATTTGATATTAGATATTTGTTAGTAGGCTACAAAGTGGTACTGCTACTGAACTTAAAAAATCTGTTATATCTAAAATAAAATTTCTTTTAATTAAGATGTGCATGAATCATGTGGTCACCATTCTTTATGCTTACACAAGCTGTTAGGCTAAACTATCTATACAGTAGTGCCACTCAGTGCATGCCAGAGTAATCATTGGATGCAAAAAAGTTTGTGCATAAAATATCTATCTATTGCCTACTCATCAAATATTCCCAGACTAATTTCTAGCTTGTGGCTTCCATCAGTGAGGGGCCTTGGATATGAGATCACTGCATTTAGATCTTAGGATCTAATGCAAGCCTCCAGCCACCTTTTATATTATTAGCTAACTATAAAGCTTTGAATCTAAAAATAAAAACATAAAAATGTTATCAATTCAAGCTCATTAGCTTGTATAGTTCAGATCTATATAACTATATAAGCTAATGAGCTTGAATTGAAAACATTTTTATGTTCATTTTTGGATTCAAAACTTTATAGTTAGCTAATAAGATAAAATGTGGCTGCTGGAGGGTTGCATTAGATCTAAGATCTAGGTGCAGTGCTTTCAAGTCCAAGGTTCCTCACTGATGAAAGCCACAAGCTAAAAACTAGTCTGGGGATATTGAATAAGTAGGCACTAGATGGAGATTTTACGAACAAATCTTCTTGCATTCATTGATTATACTGGCTTGCACAGAATGACACTACTGTATGGAGAATTTAACATCTAGATGTGCATGAGCTTTAACATAGTTTTCATATTTTTATGACAATAGTTTTAATCAAGATGTTATCTTGCCTATATTTATAATTCATTATTGTCAATCAATAGATTTTATGTACGGGTATCAAGATGCAATATTTTGGGATGGAATTTTTAATTCAATCCAATTAAAAAGCCAATATATATACTTCATTTTTTTTTAGCTTCTAAGTTTATAGTATGCTGATGATTATTCTATTGTCAACAATTCAAAGAATAATCTACAGAACATTATTAATACTTAGAAATCAGTCTGTAAAGATTGTATTTTATTAATTAATGCTCAAAAATCTCAACTGTTTTATTAGCTAATGATGATAAAAAGATCTTCAGCAACCTTTAGAGTAGATGACAATCAGCTTGAGAAAGTGAGTCAATTTAAATATCTTGGTAATTTTTAAGAAGGAAAATAGATTTAAACGGTGAAATGCAACTTTGACTTCAATGTCAAAGGACAGGACATTTTAGTTTCAAAAAGAACTTTATTATAAATATAAAAAAATTACATTTACCCTGCTGATTCACTCTGCATATATATGTTTACATTGTAAGTAAAAGGAGATAATAAGGTTACATACATAGAGAAAACAGGAGGAAGGGGATAGTTGGCTAGTGTTTTTTTTTAATTCAAATTAACTTTATTAGAGAAGTGAGTGTGAATTATGTAGTACATTTGGAACATTGGTTTATTGGTGTTTTCTTGTTTAAGGAGATCAACTGCTTTAATAACATGATCTCTCTTTCCTATGAGCTTTGAAGACAATAGTTCAGTTCATTCCATGAGTGATTATAGGGATGTTTGGATGCTGTGGATTTTGAACAGACTCCAAGTGTTCTCATAAAGGAATTTTGTTGATAAAATTTCATCTTTTTTAAATCTTTTTAAGAGTACTGATGAATATTGCCTTTGCATTTGGCGATGGGATATTGAAGGTGATCTGACATCTAGTTATCCACAGTAAGTATGTAATAAAGGTTGACCTTCTTATGTGAAGAAAGTTTCGGTCCTTCATGCAATCCTTGATAGATAGAATCCTATAATAGTCCATTGAGTTATTTTGGGCTATCATTAGCCTTACTGATGTCAAGCCTATGCAGGATAGAATCGTATGCTCGAATGTTTCTTCCTGTCTGTAACAGATAGGACAGGAAGGATCTATGTTTTTTTAGAAATCGTCTGTAATGAAGGAAATAGTTTGTTGGAATTGAGTTCAAGTTAGCTTTAATTTAAAAATCTAAGAATTTTGACTCCATCAATAAAAACTTGAATAGTGTTATGATTTTGTGATTTGTTACACCAAGCCTTGGTCTTAATTGTGAAGGTTGGGGTTTCATTAATTAGTGAGTGGTTCAAATGGAGATTTTGGTGTGAAAGCACTCTGAAGAGTTACCACTGAATTTGTAAAGATGGGAGAGAATTTGGTCTAACCAAGAGGACCTCTCAGGAGGAGGCATATCGATGAGAGTTATTGGTTCTGTTGTGAGAATGCTATCATATTTTTGTGTCAGGTTGACTACTACTGTGTGTGTTTTTTGATAGAATATTGCCTGAATGGAATGAAGGGACCTTCCATTCAGTTTCCTATGAAATTGCATTTTTGCTGTGCTGATGGAAGGTGACTCTTCCAAAACAGTCGCACACATAGCCTGTAAACTTTGGATAGGAATGTCTTGGTGATGGTAATGAATGGAAGATAATAGGCAATCTTGGCCATTACTTTCATATTTAACAGAGCCACCTTGCCCTGCAGAGATAAATAGACCTTTGAAAGCCCCTATGTAAGGTCATCGGCTTGTTCAATAATGGTATTCTGAATATTTTTGGGCATGGGAGTTGAGACTTTTATATAGGGAACCCCAAGAAATTTTGAGGCTCAGCAAGAAATTTGGAATATATTCTCTTCCCATTTAATATTTTCCACATAGAGGACTTGCTGTAGTTAATGTGTAATTGAGATGAGCTAGAAAATTTGTCAAGTAAAAGGTAAAACAGTTTAAGATACTTATGTGATGGGAGGAATATTATGATGTCATCCATGTATGCAATGGAAGTCATGGATTTCTTGATTTTTGGTATATAAATTCCTGAGAAGGAATCTTCTATAGACTTTAAAAGAGCATCTATGTAGCATAAAAACAGCAATGCACTAAGTGGAGACCCTTGATGTATGGAGCACTTAGGCATGAATCCATCTGTGAAAGTTCCATTAGGTGTGAGGTGACTGAGTCTGTTATATATTAGGTTATCTAGTATTTGTATGATCTCTGAAGGAATGTTGCATTTTCCTAGAAGTTCAAGCAGGATGTTGGGATTTGCCTTGTCAAAAGCTTCAGCTATGTCAATCTGGACTGGAATCGGTTTTGATAGCCTATTAGATCTGACATAGTCAAGGAGTTAATTTAACTTCTGTCATGACAGTAAAGGTTGATGAACCCTTTTAAGCATGCCTATATAATTATCATGCCTATATAATTATTTTACATAAATTAATTTATGTAAAGCAAATTCTATCAGACATTTTGCATGGAAGTGAGGCAAAAATCTTTTTCTTAGAAATATCAAACAACTTTAGTTTAAAGTTCACTTCATTCAGAAAACTAGATGTGATAATACTAAATGTATTTTTGTAAAGGCATATCTTTATTGAACATACCAAGTAAGTAAATAGTAACAGACTTTCCAGAAAAGCATTTTATAATGAACTTAAGAATGATTTTTTTACAGAAGAGGTTGACCTTGTTTACATAATAAAAGGTTATTGTCTACATCATTCTAAAAAAAATGATTGATTGCTTTCATTGGTAAGATATGACTGAGAATAAAATAACAAAAAAAAATCCATCAATTAAATAAGTTTTTATTTTTTAGAATAAAAATATTGCTACACTAAGAAATTAAAATAATGTTATATTTGGATGTATTTATGCTAATGCATAATTTGCATAATCATTGCAAAACTCACCTTAAATTTTTATTTTGTCCTTTCTTTTTTTTTAATTAAGTTATAAGGAACAATTTACACCTAGGTCTCATTTTATGTGGTAGATAGGTTCCTCAGAAAATGTGCACACAAAAATTGCACAAAAACAGACTTAACTTACCTTGAAAAATGGGGGATACGTACTGTAATTTTCCAAAAATCTCATAAAAGCAAAGCAACAATGTAAAATTACTTTAAAATTCACATAAAAAAAATAAAAAAATAAAATATGACTAATTAAATTTTCAAATTTGAAAAAAATTGAGACAAGACAAACTTTTTTTACTTTTTTTTATTAACTACAGTATTTAATTTTATTCAAAACAATATATTTTTATGCATAATTTACATTTTTTCATACATGTACGGTATTTTAATCATTATTGCTATTTGAGACATTAGATTCATCATGATGTGATGTGAGGTACTGTAGCTTCTCCTTAAATGAAGTCATAAGGAAATACAACTAAAACATTTTCCAATCGCTGTTGATCCTTCCCATTTCGCTAAGCGATCTAAAATTGAAATTTTTGTTTACAAAGAAATTCATTTTCTTGGTGTTTTTTTTTCTCTCCATTAGAGTAAACTAAAAGTTTAAAATAAAAATAAGAACTTAGTCTTATGATAATAAAAAGACACCGAATTACCACTGTTGGGCAAAATTTAATTAAAACTAACAATTAAAAATTAAATCCTTATTTTTTGTCTTTAATTTTTTAATTTTCAATTCTGTTTAAAATTCAAATTTCATTGTTTCACATCACCTTAATTTCAGATTATGTTACATAATTTTTAAATTGTTAATTACAATTAAAAATCAGATTTTAATTGTCAATTTTAATTGTGCCCACCGCTATTACTCACCTTTTAAAAATAAACTTGTGGACACTAAATGATTAATTGATTACGTACTCTTTTTATAAAAAGCAAAAATAGAACATGATTTAAAATGCAAAAACAACAATATACATAGTATTTTTCATCTATAATGTTTGAACAGATTTACTTTATAGTCATGTAAAATTTAATGTGTGTATATAAAATAAGAAAATTTTGATTTTAAGTGAATTACAAACTTCTTTATTGCATAAAATCTGTTGCAGTACTATTATAAAGCGCTGAAAATATTGAAATTATTAGTTGGAAGTTGAACTCCAATAATGTGCTATTACTTTAAATATGACGTGAGTGAGCAAAATTTATAATATTTAAAGTAATAGCACATTATCGGAGCTCAACTTCTGATCTAATAATTTATATCACATAAAAGAAAACCACATACAAAGATATTAAGAAGAAACATGAATCGCATAACTTCAAAATCACATTAAATAAATCTGCATAAAATGAGACCCAGGTGTATTTATAAGTTTCTACTAGAGAATGTTTAACAGTAAAATATCATTTTAAATTGAAAAAAGACTAGTTTTTGTTAATAAAAAAAAAGATCAGAAAGACAAAAATAAAATTATATCTCACACACACACAAACTAGGTCTTTGTTTTGAAATTCTATTTAGGAGATAAAATGCTTTAATAGAATTAGCTTTTTTTAAAACAATTCTATATATATATATAGTTTATTTATAAGAGTACAAGCTTTTCAAAGACATTATTGGAATATCATTAGTAGATTCAGAATAATTCTTAATTGTTGTACTCATCTGATTCATAAACTAAATTTAACAGATGATAACTGTCAAATCTACAGTTACAGTGACTGAAATGAAGGACTTAATGCATCCACTAGTGAATCTATCTCCTTACTGAATCTCTAAAGATTTACTTTATGATATTTTGTTAATAGTTAAAGTGTTTAATGAAATCCATATACTAGATAAAAAAAATACCGAATATTTAGCCATAAAAGACGTAAGGGTAGCTTACAATCCTATCGAAACCAACCTTTATTTATCCACACTACCAAATCAAACTCATTCAAAACATAAGTTTAGCATAATAGGTGGTTGAAACTATCTTCTGGTTGGACTCTTTCCATTTTTTTTCTTTTGCAATATAACTGCCTATTTCTTTTTTTTAAAAATTCATATTTAATAACCAATAGATGCAACATAGTTAATTTATGAGTTAAGAAAGCAATGCTTGGAGGTAATGTTATTAATATGCAAAATTTACCAACATTGATACTATAATAGAGAAAATAAAATGAATGTCAGCCCTTATAGGCAAACCTTATTGTATATTTCTGTAGTACAATTTCCATTACACCACTCACACACAAGATAGGGAATGGTCTCTATCCACTTTTAACACCTTGTGAAGGAATGTAATCATAAACATATGACTAAAAACATGTGAAAAAGATATATGACCCCCAAGATAAACATATGCTGAACCAGCACTCATCAATTGGTCCAGACCCCACAATCTCTTACACATATCTTTATCATTGTTCAATATATATGTTGATAGCAAATGACTACAGCTTATTTGGGCAGCATATTTGACACTTATCAAATAAATTGTAGTCATTTAATATATATATATATATATATATATATATATATATATATATATATATACTGAACAATGATAAAGATATATGTGAAATATTGTGATCTGGGTCAACTAATGAGTGCTGGTTCAGCATGAAATGTACATCTTGGGGATCATAGATCTTTTTCACATGTCTTTAGTCATATGGTTATGATTACATCCCTCCATAAGGTGTTAAAAGTGGATAGAAACCATTTCCTACCTTGCATGAGAGTAGTGTAATGAAAATTACATTACAGAAATATTACAATTTGTTGTAGTTTGTAAGTTTATTTAAACCACTTTTTGAGATGACAGAAACTACTGACAAAGAATCAAATTTCATTGATATTGTCCATACCATTTATCTTGATTAGATGAAAATACTAAATGAGTAGTTTTTGTATATTTAAAATAGATTACTGTAGATGATTCCATGGCAGTGTTAAAAATTAACATTTTATCTTCCTTAAAATTAGCAGTTCACTGTTTATTTTCTTTATTTTCTTTTTTTTTCTATTATGAAAAATGCTGATTCAACACTACCAAATACAATGATAGTATTATCAAACTTTATTGTGGTTTTTGATTCCTGACAATGTTCATATTATACCCTTTGGTTATATTTTAAGTTATTCCATGTTTGGTTGTAATCTTCCCTGAAATAAGATTTTAGTTTTAGGGCTTATTTTGTTAGTATATTTAATCATTCTAATTGCAGACAACCCTTTCTTTTAATAATAAAGTTTGATCAATAGTCACTTGGACGATAATGTTTTATCACTGAAAAAAACAAAGAAATACTAATGTCAATAGTAAATTGATTCATAATTATTTTTCATCCCATAGATGTAGTTAGTTGTTAATATCAATCTCTGAAGTTCTGAGGCCTAACCAACTCCTTTCTCTTCACTCCACTGGTTGTGCAGAATTAAATTGTACTTTTGCATAATCTTCATGAATCAGAAAAGAAGTGAGCATAGCTTTTATATAACATCGTACGAATGCATTTGTCAGTAATTTTTATATGATGGCAAAAAGAGGGTTATTTGAAAATTTTGAATCTAGCAATCTTAAAATTAGTCTGGATGAGCTAAAATTCTTTCTAAAAGGTAATATAACAAACAAATATTAATAAATTTTACTTGTCTTTCAAAAAATATATATATTCTTGGGAAAGAAAAGTATTTTGTTTTTTTTTTGTTTTTTTTTAAAAAAAAAAAGAATTTCAATTTTAATTTTTGTTTTTCCCTCGCTTCTATTTATATATATAAAAATCTTTTCTCACAGCTAGAAATATTGAAGGAAAATGGAGTCTCGTTTGAATGTGACTTCTTAATTAGTTCTTTCAATTCAGTTGTATATGCGAGAAACACAATGATGTATATATTTAAACTATGATATTTATATTCTAACAAATACTGCAAACAACAGTTGCAGGTTCAGTAAACAATGATAAAAAGGAGATGGGTTAATAATGTGAGAACTTTTGACAAAAAAACGTGGCTTGAATATAGAGGATATAAACAAGGCAAAACTTTCCATACAGTAGTGCCATTAGATAGGGATTTTATGCACAAGTCTTCTGGCGTCCATTGATTACTCTGGTTGGCACAGGGGCACTACTGTATAGAGAATTTTGCCTTGTTTATAAACAATTGTGTGCTAGTATAAGAGGTGGTGATCACGTGATGCTTAATGGTTTAAATATAGAGGATGTTACCCAGCAGTCTGGTATACTGAGCAATAACCAAATTAAGTGGCTCTTTGATTACTAGAATATAATCAATTTTCAATCGCATTGATTACTAGAAAGTAACGAAGTTATAACAGTATTTTATTACTTACATTAAATTATACTGCATTTGATCATGTGATATCCAGATATGGTCAGGTGATAACGATGACATATTTGTAACAATATAAGTAGCAGAAATATAAAACATAATAACATTTTTAGATAATAATTGGTTATGGCAGTTCTGAGTTAAAATGTGATTGTTTATGAAAATTATTAGTTTTATTAGTTTCAAGCATTTTCTTTAAGCTTTACGATTGGTTAATAATTCTCTTTGTGATTTAGTATGGTGGTAAAATAACTAATTCTGAAACTGAAGCTCTATAGATCAGGGCTCAGTTCTGTCACTCCCAATGCTCAAATTTCTCATGAACTTCTGAGCAATAAATCATTAGATGATGATTTTTATTATTATTTGTTGCTGTTATTGTTATAACAGATAAGTAATAGATAGATTGACAATATCTAGAATTCAACGAGATTTTTTTTTACTAATTCAGTTTTAAGAGTTATTTTAGAGTTAAAGACTGCAAATTTATTATAATTCTTAAAAATTATGATTAATATTTTGTCAATTACTTTTATAAGATAAAGTAATTAACTGCTACTTTTTTAATATATATATATAAACATAATTTATTCGTTAAAAAGTAAAAATCCATAATTTAAGATATATTAGAATTTCATTCAAATTCTATTAATTTTAACAAACTAAATAATGCCTATTAAATATCTATTGCTGAAAATACTTTTTTAAAAAACTAATAATCTTCATATGAAAATACTACAAAAATCCTTTATAAATCAGACACTATTATCTATAAACCCATGAGGAAATATTATTTGCAAGTTGTTTTTTTTTTTTTTTAAATGCCTGCTATGAAGGGTGACTTGCAAAGAATTCTTATATTAAGCCCAGATGGAGATTATTATTTCAGAAATATCATTAATATTCTCAGCAGAATATAATTAACAACTGTTGCTTTTTTTTCATGTGTCATAGCATCGGTCGGGAAGCGAACCCGCTAACCCGGGACAACTGCTTGTAAGACGGCTGTGCTGACCACTCGACCACCAACGCTTGACATGTTGCTTATTTTATGGAGCTGTTAAGATTAATAAAATTTATATCTGCATTGTTATTTCAAACTGTAAGCTGGTTTGATTGAAGCTATGTTAAGATTAATACTAATATAATATTTCATTTTTAGGTGAAATATTAATAATTGGGCAGCTTGGAAATCAGATGTAAATGAATCATTTTGGGGATATGATTTGCAAGTTTGTTAAAATGTCTTCTGGAAAATCTTATTTGTAAAAAGTCCTTATAGTTTACACATATGAAGATTATTATTTCAGAAATAGATTACCATTTATCTTAAAACAAATGTATTTTTCATAGAGTAAAAACATTAATCCAAATCTCTGAAAAAGTAAATACCGATTGTGACCCACTATAATTGGAAAGTAGTACAATTAAAATAATAAGTGACAAATATTTCTTAATATGATAAACGATTGACAGTTTTTAATGATTTTAGCATTAGAGTTTTTTCCGCTCTGATCTGAGAAACTTACAAATTTTGATCATCAGATTTGGAAATAAAATTGATTTTTTTATTATATTGTATTACATATAATCAAATAGTTTATTATATAGGAGTTTCTAAAAAAGTTTGTGCAAACGGAAGTGATAAGATAGAGTTATGATTCAAAGACTTTCATCCCCAAAGTCCACTATACTTCCACTCCAACAAATTATTAATTATTCTCCAATAACATAAAATAGCTTATAGGCAATCAAGAATATATTATACGTTGTTGTTGTTGTTGTTGATGATGATGATGATGATAATAATAATAATAATAATAATAATAATTTTATAGTAATGACGTAGAGGAAAAGCAATTAAACTCTTCTCCATAATAAACCAATTATTCATTGTTGAAATTTAAAAACTATTTCAGTAACATGTATGCATGAACAATGCTGGGTAAGGGATATTTAAAGTTACCATAAAATGTATATATGTATATGTACATTAAGTTCTCTGTTTAAAGGTAGATAATTAGGTAATAAAGTATTATAATCAAATGATAGCATTTTATTATCATTAGTAATAGTATGTTCTTGTTTCCAGTCTTATCAATATAATTTATTCTAATATCTAAATTTTAGAGCTACATCATAAACTTTAAAGATTCCTAATAAAATGAAAGATCTTTGGCATGAATTTTAGAACATGCAATTCAGAGACTCCTGACAGTTGAGGGCCTTCAAAAACTTTAAAAGAGTTTCAAGTATCTTACATTTTAAATTATCTATTTAAACGTCCAATCAATATATTATATATTTGTAATAAAGTAATATCATCCAAAAAAATATTGTATTGTATATTATAACCACATCAATCTGAGTGCAGCCCATATTAGATCGGGTGAAACGTTGCATAAAAATAAAAAGAGAAGAAAAAAATGTCTAACTACTTTATTATTTGCCATTGGAATGAACTGCCTAAAAGAAAGTTGATATAACATTTGACAATAATATTTATTGTGTTCTGCAAAGAGGAATCTATGCATAAACATATATGAATTAATATGATGTGATGTGATGTACTGTGACTTCTCCTTAAACAGAGTCAGGGATCTCTCAGCAACTATGCCCAAAGAAACATGTTAGCCATTTTACCTTCCCCTTCCATTCCCTACCCTAAGCTTTCCCATAATAAAGTTTTGAACAACAATGCGTGTGTGTGTGTGTACTGCACATATATACAATAAAAAATTACCCATGAAACTAAAAAAAAAAAGAAAAAAATTAATTAATGAACATTTTAATCATATTGTATATTTGTAAAGGCAATTTATGCATAATGTTATCGACCATCTACTCTGTAATATGAGAGTAGAAATAATAATGATGAATGAGATTACAAAATAAGAAAATATATATATACCAATTAGTGCAGTGATAGAATAAGCTGTGGAACTCAAGATATAAGGATCATGATCATTCCTTCACATCCTGTGCTCAAATTTCTTATGAACTCCTAATAAACCATTTTATTTATTTTTTGTTAAAAATTATTTATTACAAATAATTTTTACATATTCCTAAATTCTAATTGACCATTCTCATAATATATATTCACTTTAACAACTTTCATTGTTATGAGATGTTGGTCTAATGAAGATGATTCTACCAATAATTATAAAATATTTTATCTTCCTTATTGCATTGCCAAATCCATATAATATTAATAGCATTTATTTTCTTTATTACTTTTACAATGCTTTTTACAATCCACTACTGACAGTTTTGATTGCTCCAGCAATCTTCTTCAGAAACTTCTACTTATATTTATCAAACCATCAGTAGTGGGTTGTAAAAAGCATTGTAAAAGTAATAAAGAAAGATTTGAAAATATAAGTAAAAGTTCCGAAAAAGATTGCTGGAGCAATCAAAACCGTCAATGATATGTTGTAAAAAGCCATTGTAAAAGTAATAAAATAAATGATATTAATATTAAAAAATACTTTTTTTAAAAAAAGTTAAATCTTTTTAAGAATATACTGTATTGTATATATTACTGAAAATATGTATTTAGTACCATGGCATAGTTACAAAAATTCAACCTGAGGATAGAAATCTCAAAACGTTCCCATTTCATTTCAAATACTAAATTTTTGTTTCCTTTCATTTACATCATTTATTAAAATTATGTATTATATAAAAGGAATTAATAAACAAACACAGTTTAAAAACCTTTTCTCCTCCCCTTTACATTTGTAAAATCACTAATTACTTCTTCAGCTTTATTTGTTATAGTAGTGCAAGATGTTATTATTTTAGCTGTTACACTATTATGCATGTAATCGGAAACAATAAACTGTAAAAACTCTCTAAAATTGATAGTATATGTTTAATTAAATTTGGCTATTTTATCATACCTATTAAGAAGAAACATCCAAAATACTATTTTTTTTTTCATGTGTCAAAGCACCAGCTGGGAAGTGAACCCACAAACCCGGGACAACTGCTTATAAGGCAGCTCTGCTGACCATTTGACCACCAATGCTTGACCAAAATACTAATATTTATCTTAACATAGATAACAAAAAATATACACACCTGGGAATCTTTTTATGCGGATTTATTTAACGCAATTTTGAAGTTACGCAATTCATGTTTTTTCGGAAGTCAAACTCCGATAATGCACTATTACTTTAAATAATAAATTTCACGCACTTACATCATATTGAAAGTAATAGCACATTATTGGAATTCGACTTTCATCTTAGTAATTTCAATATTTTCAGTGCTTTATAATAGTAAGATTTTATGCAATAATGAAATTAAAATCATGATTTCCACATTTTATGTATATACACATTAAATTTTACAAGATTATAATGTAAATTTGTTCAAACATTGTGCATGTTAATTTTGCATTTTAAATCCCATTCTGTTTTTGCTTTTTAAAAAAGAACGTAATCAGTTATTAATCATTTAGTGTCCGCAAGTTTATTTTTAAAAGGTGAGTAATAGCAGTGGGCACAATTAAATTTGACAATTAAAATCTGATTTTTAATTGTAATTACCAATTTAAAAATTACCTAAGGAGACCTGAAATTAATGTGGTGTGAAGTTGGGCTAGTTGTATTTCCTCTTGTGAAGAATCTGATTTTTTACCAGTTTGCAAACGAACCTGTTTATCGGCAAATAACGATAATAATTAAAACCTGTATAAAAAAATGTAAATTACTGTACTGTAAATTATGCATAAAAATATATTATTTTGAATAAAATTAAATATTATAGTTAAAAAAAGTTTGTCTTGTATCAATTTTTTTCAAATTTGAATTTTTTTATTAGTCATATTTTATTTCCTTATTTTTTCTTTCGCAAATTTTAAAGTAATTTTACGTTGGTGCATTACTTTTACATGATTTTAAAAAATCACAGTCCGTACCTCCCCTTTTTCAAGGTAAGTTACATCTATTTTTGCGCAATTTTGTTTGCGTGTGTTTTCTGAGGAACCTATCTATAGCGTAAAACGAGACCCAGGTGTATATTATATTGTTTTGTCCCGCAAACCCAGAACAAACTGCTTATAAGGCAGCTGTGCTGACCACTTGACCACCAACACTTGACCAAAATACTAATATTTATCTTAACATAGATAACAAAAAATATATGTATATTATATTGTTTTGTACAAAAAGAGCCCAGGATTTGGCCTGGATTTTTTTGTGTTTTGAGCTTTTAATAATAATTAGGCCATTAATTTAGTTTTGTTTAAAATAAAAGAAACTCCTGCTAATTCTTTCTTTTTTTTTGAAGATATACTGTTCCGTAAATAATTCTGGCTGTATATATATATATATTTTTAAAAAATGTTAATTCTCTTTTTAAAGAGACACTGTACGGTAAATAATACATAATGGATATTTTGTTATAATTTTGATTAAAATAATTTCTGATATGCAAAACGTTACACAATAGCTTTTTGGCAGAAATAAACTGAGGGGGGGGGGGCGTATTAAGTCATATAATTGATTAAATTTTGTCCATTCATAGAAATCAAACGGTTAAACATATTTATTAAAAAGTGTACTGTTAATCAATTTTTTAAGAATGCCAATATTCTGAAAATCAAGATAAACATAATAAGAGCATAAAAATGATCTTGATAACAGTCATAAAATTATGTTCCCAAGTAAATTAATTAAAAACATCATTAGTAAGGCTTTATTATAAGTGCATATATTAAATCATATAAATAAAATATTGAAAAATTCAATACTAAAAATTTAGCATGTGGTCCTTGATTCATGTCTTCCTCAATCATATGCCTTATTTGCGCTGCACTAATCAAATGCCCATAATTATATAAATGTGTGCATGTGTAAAATTAATTTGTACGCTGACATAATAAACAGATTTAATAATTAATAGTATAGCGATTTAAATATCTGTAATACTGTGGAAACAATTACTCTTTACCCATGTGCATATGTGAAGAGTAGTTGCTTCCGTAATAAACAGATTATACATATATTAAAAAAATAATCTTCTTTAGTCTATAAATCTCTCAGATTTATTTAAATATATATACATGTACGTAGATACACAAATAAGTGCTCGTGCAAGGTGTGGTAATAATCTGTGAAAGCAGAAAACTAAGTGAAAATTTTACCATAAAATTTCATTACAAAATTAACCACCTATTTAATTGCCCAATTTTACTCGTGTTAATGTCTACTGTAATAAAAGTTTGGTAAAATACGAACATAAAGCAGCGTTTTAAGTAAGTTCAACAAAAGACTATTTTTATATTAAATGGTGTATGCAACACATTTATAAATTCATCAAACATTAAATCAGACGACAATCCATGATCAAAAATAATAAAAAGAATCAACATTTGTTTAATTCAATTTCCAGGAGTTGATTGATTTTATCTCGATAGCACGCATCGCCGAGAATAAACTGTTCAACGATTGTAAAAGAGATTTTATATACAATATTAATGTAGTTTTAAAAACAAAAACTTTCAGATTCATTTCATTTCCTATGAAAAATTTATGTTTTGAATCAAGTTTTTACAAAGTGATGTTTTGCTTTTATAACAATTTGTTAATTAATTAATAAAGTGAATAATTTATTTCTTAAACTTTTAAAGTTAATACACATAAATGTATATATAACACTAGATCTACATGGCACAATATTATTTCATGACCTGTGTTTAAATCTGGGTTGCATGGAGCTTTAAAATTTATTCAGATTCCAATTAAGCTTAGGGATTTTCTTTCAGATCCAACTAATCATTTAGTATTGGTCAGTAAATGGGTATTTAGATATTTTAGTTAGCGAGTAAAACATAGAATCCAGTTCTTCATCACACAAAAGTTGATGAGCCTGATGAATAATATATTTTCTCTGTTGAGAGATTATTGAAGAGGCGTTCCCTAAAAATAAACTAATTAAAGATATCCTACCTACTTATAGTGAGGTTCATGGATAAATTTTTAACAAAGTTTGAATTTAATAAACGACTATTAAACAAAAGTGTAAAAAACCCGACAACAAAATTTCAAAACTCCTGTTTGAAAATCTATTTTAAAATACATTTTATATTTTAACTGAATTTTTTATTTCATTCTTTATAATTTATTATAAAAGAAAATCATTAAAGTTTAGAATATAGATGTAAGTATGAAGTGTTGATATAAGTTTTGTTAGGGGACTGGTTATGAGATGGTAAGAAACGACAAACTATCACTAGCAAGAAATAAATATTTTCATTAGTAAAAGTATCTTACTGACCAGAGATTTTAATTTGTTTATATATATATATATGATCACCATTTCATATGCTTATGCAAGCTGTTAAAACATATGCAAAACTTTCTATATAGTAGTGGCATTCCGTGTAAGCAAGATTAATCAATGGATGCAAAAAGGTTTGTGCATAAAATCACTATCTACTGCTACTCAGCAAATATCCTCAGACTAGCTTCTATCAGTCATTCTCAGATCCAATGCTTCTCACTGATAAAAGCCACAAGCTAGAAACTAGTCTGGAGATACTGGATGTATAGGCACTAGATAGGGATTTTATGCAAAAACATCCCTGAATTCATTAATTCTCTGGCTTGCACTGGGTAGCGCTATTGTATGGAGAGTTTTTCCAATGTTATAAATATATATAGTTTCCTATTCATTAGATTTGATTCAATTACTGTGTCTATTTAGCCTACTCTTATATTGCTACAAAATAATTTTGACATCTAAAACAAAATTTGAAAAAATATATATTTCATTAAAAAGTAAAAATAAACCAAGGGCTAATCTAGGATTAATCTGACAATTATGAGTGAACGTAGCTATGTATTTACTTATACTAAAAGATTAAATTGACTATTTATTAACTATCTGTTAGTCGAGAGGTCAGCGCAACGCCTTGCAAGCAAGCAGTTGTTTGCAGATGGTTGTTGCGGGTTCGCCTTCCGGCTTCAGCTATGACATATGGGGGGGAAAAAAATCTAAGTAAGTTTATGACCTAAAACAATTTCTAAAATTCATTTAGCCTAGATTCAAACTCAAATCGTTAACATAGCATATGCATATCCAAAAGAATAATATCGTAAGATTTTTATTTTTCTCTGCAATTTATCAAATTGTAATCTTTTTAAATAACATTAATAATATTCAACAATACGAACTTAGAAAAAAAAGCAACTACAGGATGGATTAGTTTAAAATATAAATTCTTTTCCAAATTTAAAATAAATATAATCAGTGAAGTCTTGATTATGGGATATAATAGGACAGAGAAACTGCAAATAAACAAAAATATTTGGCAAAACCAAAGTAATGATCTGCGATGAAAAAAGGCAAATATACCTCTTACAATCTGATGAATATAAATGTGGAAATCAGTTAACTACAGTCATTTATTTTTTAATATTTTTCATCTATTTATTTACTTTATATTATGATATGCTTTCAATAATGATGATGATGAAAAAACACATATTAATTTATTACATACAATAATAGAATGATATATAAATAAAATATATAGTATCAATAAAATAGCCAGCTATATTATTATGACAAAGATATTAATATTTGCCTGAAGATTTGTGATGATGGTATATTAAATGCGATAATATTTGGACTATTTTCATCACCTATCTATAAATGTTGAATGTCTAGAAAATTTTAAACTTTTTACATACAAACATCTTGTTAAATAGGCAACACACTTTAGTAATTACATAACGTTTTGAGTAGCATTATTCTCCATTCTTCAAATATTGCAGGCCTGTTCAGTGACAGTATTAGCATAGGACAGGGGTCCCCAACCCTATGCCCGCGGGCACCATGGTGCCCGCAGACCATTTTACGTGTGCCCGCTGCTATCCGAACATGATAAAAAATTATTTATCTGATACAAATAAATTTAATTTTTAAAATTTCTTATAAACCATTGTATTATATTGTAATTAAATTGTAGGACATACTATACTTTTATAGCGTAAAAATATAAACATTAATTATATGTTAAAATTTTATTTTTGAAATAAATATTTTTTTGTCCATTATGTGTATTATTAACAATATCCAACTATAAATTTACATTGAAAAAATAAATGGTGCCCACCATCTAGTTGAAAAAAATAAATGGTGCCCGCCACCTGGCCGGTATTATAGAATGTGCTCTTAAGAGCAAAAAGGTTGGGGACCCCTGGCATAGGAGTTATTCTTACACCTTTAGTCACTAGACAGGCAGCAACATCTGAAGAAGAGTGGAGACTAATACTATTTGAAACATGTGATTAATAGCCTGTGGTGTCTATTTGTGTATTATTATTAAAAGTTGTTTGTACTTGAAAAGTTTAAATAAAGTTTAAAATTTTCTAGACATTCAACATTTAATGAGAAATAATGGAAATAATTCAACACATTATCACAAAATATTATTAAAATGATTAGAAATTAATTATATTTTGTAAATTTAAATTATGAACTAATTTGAATAAGTCTGTGATGACCTTTCTTCCTAATTTAGCACTCAAACTAAGAAAATATGTAATTTAATCCATATAGGAACATGATAAGCAGATGAAAATGAATTACATTTTGTTTACAACATAGACTACTTTGATAATGAAAAAAATGTTGTATTAATATCTACCATTTTGAAGTTTATCAATCCAGTTATTGTACCTAAGATTTTTTATTCTCTAGATATAAATAACCAGATACATATTTATCAACCATAATTGACAGTTACCTGGATTAGCTATATGTCTCTATTTTAAAAAAACCATCCTAAATCTGCTTATGATGTGATAATACATTTAAGGTTGTCCACATTAAAATAGATTGTACTCTATGTTATCATGTCTGTAATATCTTAAATCTGACAGAATAATATCCTACTTGTAACAAATTTAGTCGAAGTAATTATATCATAATAAAATGAGCAGTGCACTGGATTTGGTACTAAAGTTTAATATCCAAACCCACCGGGATTCACATTCTTCAATTATTATCCATTCAAGACAAAAGTTTCTGGATATTTTGATTACACTGGCTGATAAAACATCTCAGTTTTTAAACATTAATTATTAAGACAAATTTATGACAAACTTGAACATTATGAGAATTGTGAAAATCATCATCGAAAATGCAACGAATAACACAATTTTCAGCATTAGGCAAATCTAAATGACAGATAAAAGTTTTTGCTTTAGCTTTTACTCAATTCAAATTAAAAATCTTGTTAGAAAATTTGTGCTGCATCTGGACTATCTATTCAAACAATTACCCAATGCCCCAAATACTTTAAATCATGTCTTTGACTCAAGATCACCCCCAATTGCTGTCAGCTGAAAATAAAGGCCTCTCTATTTAATCACAAAAGCAGTAGACTTCAATTTAAAATGCACCTGCTTAAAACCATTATAAGAGATCCCAAGCAAGTTCTTAAAAAAGACAAATGATTTACTAAAATCACTGTGCATAAAAATGTTCCAGATTTCATTACAACAAAATGCAACAATATATCTAAATTAAAAAAGAAATTCCTCCACAAGATCAAGTATCTTGCTCACAAACAGGGTATTTCTCTCCCCCATGAGAAAAAATATGAAAGCATTTGTTAACCTTTCTTCTAAAACTTCCCCACCATCTGTCAAAATAGTATTAAAATTAGGACCAAGATACATTGGAAGTCACAGGAAGCAGCCAGTGATGGAATTGATTGAAGTCATTGAAGCAGGCCTCATACACAATCCAGATAAAGAGAAATTAATTTTGAAGCTTTTTAGATAGACTAGGCACAAACCTTTAGGATTCTCAGACCTCAACTGGAATACAAACATCAACATTGGTAAACAATTTCTCTATAATAATGTCTTAATTTGCATGAAAGAAAATAAAGACAATAGATTTGTAATAATAAACAAGCCTGAATTCTGACACAAGATACATTGCAAATAAGTAATTTAAAATTAATTCCAATTCCCAATTATAAAATATAAGAAAGACAATTATTGGCAAAATTTTATACAATCATTGCAACAGAGCATTCACTAAGAGGGAATATTATAAAATATACTCATCTCTCAACCTTTCCCTTTGCAAGTCTTCAAAACTAAGACTCATAAACTGGATACTCCCCTCAGACTCGTGCTGGATTTTAGGGGCTCTCCTTACCAATGGCTCATTGATCATCTAGAATTTGGTGCCTATATCATTAAGTTTATTTTGACTTCATGGCCAATATTAAGCACTTCAAAATATACTCATCCTACAAAATAGCTTCACTTGATGTCACAGAACTGTATGGTTCTGTCAGCAGGACACTATTAATGTAATCAAAAATGAACTAGTCAGACAAAACTATTTTCAGCCACATATGAATGTTATTATGGCATTCCTCTTCTTTCTTAACAACAATATCACAGTTACATTTAATGGCCAATATTATAAAATCTCTGATAGTTGGCTCATGGGTTTCCTTTTCAGTGTAGTCATTTCTAAATTATACTTCAATCTTTTTGAAAAAAATAGTCATCCCATCATACATCAATCACACACCAGGCCTCCTATACACATGTCACATGAATGACATCTTTATCACAGGACTAGAACTATCAATTCAAGATATCAATACTAATCTCCAAAGAGAGTCAGCTTCATGACACAATGAAATGGGAAGACACATCACTATCTTAAATACTTCAATCTACTAATACACCATGACACATCTCACCTTAATTATTCCATGTACATTAAACGAATAGAAATCTGCAGCTTTATGCATCCAGAATTGACTACACCTCTTTCTCATAAACTAGCTGGCCTCTTATCATTTTTCTTTTAAAATTAGTCCTATGTAAATATGAATCCACCCCCCAAAAAGCTAACACAGAATCATGTATCAAAGATCTCACTCCTGTTGGATTTAAACGTCGGCTTCTAAATAAGAAAGTAAAGCAATTTTACTGTAAGCTTAATTCTATCCACCATATCCCTACACACCAAAACATTCACACCCCTTCTACCAACAAACTCTTGAACAACTCAAAGGACAGACTCAAACCTGATCTCACCCCTTGCATGGTATATGGAGTCCAATGCCCCAGACAGTATGCATGTTTATTTATTATGGGTAATCCTGAGCATCTTTGTCGCATGAGTGTCACAGCACCAATATGCATACAAAAAAGCCACAATCATGCCAGAATGTAACTCAGTCTTTTTCAAATATCAGAAATCCACAGGACATCTTTTCATTCCATACTCTGTAACCATTCAATATATCCAGAGAGAAGACTGCAGGTGGAATATCAGAGAGGCATATTGTATAGCTAACTCCACACTCTCTATCAACCATAAAGATTCATTCTTCTATCTCTCGAGAAAATGAACTCTATATCCTCTGTTATACATATCCAAACTTGCACATCTTTCTTACTACTTTATAACATTCTCCAGCTATAAATATGAGAGCCGTAAAATATACTGTCTTAGCACACTATTTATGACATATTACATTTTCATTAAACCAATTATAAAAATTTTCATAGATAAAATTTTTATTTATTCATAATTCAATAAATCAAAAAAATAAAAATTACAATCATGAGAATGAATAAATCATATTAGTTTTACTTTAAATGTTGTGCAAAGAAAAATATATTTATGTAATTACAATTTGACTTATAAGTTTCAAACTTTGTTTACTCACAATTTTTAATACTATCCACTTACCCAATTAAAAATTAATAAATATGGTTTTAATTAACATAAGCATATAAAATAATTACCTATGCAAAAGTAAAAATATAGTTGGATTGATTATTCTTTGTATTTATATTTACTACTAATCATTTTTAGTCTAGAGATTATCATATTATTTTTATCTAGAAATAAACTTTAAATTTAGTTGAAGATTAATATATCTGTTCTTTAATTAAATATAAATACAAAGAATAATCAATCCAAATACGTTTTTACTTTTGCATATGTAATTATTTTATGTGCTTATGTTAATTAAAACCATATTTATTAATTTTTAATTGGGTTTAACATTTATATCTGGTCAAGAATAATATAATAATCTATAGTTTAAAAATGATTAGTAATAAGCATTAATGTATCTAACTGAAGTCATTAGTATTAAAGTTTTGGGTACCAAAAGTTTGACATTTGTAAATCAAATTATAATAATTTAATATTAACATATGTTGAACAAATGATGAGACTTATATAAGTGATTACAATCTGGGCCAACTTAAGAATGGGGATCAGTATAAAATGAATCTAAGTGGTTGTTTGCCTTTCTCAGGTGTATTGTTCCTATGCTTCAAATGTGTGGTGGAGTGGATGTTTTAAGTACAGATGTGTGGTTGTGTGTGTAAAAGAGAGAGAATATTTCAAACAACTAGCTCAAATGAAAATACAGAAACTTTGATAAATAATAAAATATATCTGGTGGCCAAAAAATACATAATGGAATGTGAACATTAAGAGAAAATAATATCTCCCTCTAATAATACAAATGCACCAACCAAATGTTGTAATGCAAATCTTGTGTAAAACTAGACACTCTAAAGCACATTGTTGTTTCTCAATATGCAAAGAATTGGTGAAACACATTAATGTTCCTCAATGTACAATATATTAGTAGGCATTAAACACTTACCTGGTGTGTATACTAAAAAACAATATGTTTTCAGAATTGAACTCAAAGCTTAAAGATTACTTACCTTCTTTATGTCTTAACAATGGGGCAAGAAAATTGCAGTATCAAAAATTACACAAGTAAATGTTTGTTTGTAACAGTTGTAAAATAAGATTTTTTTTCTTTGAAATTGAATAAGTTTTATATAATTAAGTCCTAAAGAGAGTTTTAAAAATTAAGTTCTGAATTGTAATTTTTTTAAATATATTTTTATTTTGTTTTGATGTTAGAAACATAATGTGCATTGCAAATTATATTTAATAGTTTATATTTGAAATAAATATTCAGCTCTTTATGATTTCTCTTTATAAAATAACAAGGCATCACTTGGGAATGTGGAATTACATTATCATTAAAAATTCCGATGCTGTTCTTGATTTTCATTCACTAATCTCAGCATATGTTTAGAAATAATAAAAAAAAAAGGATTCAATAAATTAAATATAGCTTTCTTAAAAAAACTTCATATAACATGTTTAGCCTTCACAGGTCATCAAAATGTTAAAAAAACATTTGATGTGATGTGCACAGTGGTTTAAGAATTACATCAGAATGATAAAATTAGGTAACATGGAGCAAAAGTAGTCTATGGAATAAATACTGTACAATAAAGCTTTTAGGGACAAGATCTCAAATATTTATAACCTTATTTGTCTAATTATAACGTTTTTATTTGCCATTAAGTATTTTGAAATTGTTAACACTTTGTTTAAGTGTATTGTTTTAATAATTTAGTAATTTAATTGAATCCTTTATTATCTAATCCCACATATAGCTTCTTTTTTTTTTCAAAAGCAAATCAATATTTTTCTCATTTCCATCTGCAAGAATTCAATCCAAGAATTAAAAAAACAACTAATTTAA
Organism: Epiperipatus broadwayi; assembly: GCA_028023455.1. Classification (NCBI taxonomy): domain Eukaryota; kingdom Metazoa; phylum Onychophora; class Udeonychophora; order Euonychophora; family Peripatidae; genus Epiperipatus; species Epiperipatus broadwayi. The sequence continues at coordinate 51,665 of JAQFVV010007232.1, read as the reverse complement.
TAAATAATGGACTTTTTTTAAATTTAATATATTGATCGTAATTTGAAAAGAAATCTAATAAACTGGTAACGTTCACAATTATTTCATGAAAATAAATAATTCAGAATATTTAAAGCAAATTATGCTATGTATGTTAAAATCTCTACCTGAGAGCAGGTTAATTTACATAGGCTTTAGAATCTATGATCAAATTATATCATACGACCATCAATAATAAATAGTTTATATTACTTGCCACCCTTTTAATTTAATTTATTCTAACACTCAATATTAGAGCTGCAATATAAATTTTAATGATCTCCATATCATTTAAAAATCATAATTTTTTAAATTTCATTTTTAAAAGTCAAATTTATTTTTTTACACTTTAATTATAATATTTAATAACACAAAATTAATAGTTTTTTTTTTAATTTCAAAATGTTTAAAAATAGTAACGCAGATTATTTCCATTGTTATTGTCAGGATTTTCTGCGGGTTCTTCAAAATTTTTCATTTTTAAAAGTTAGCATTTACTTTAAGACACACTCATAATTATAATTTCGAATCTTATTTAATGAAAATAAAATTTGTTGCATAAAAGTAATACATTTACAGTAATTTATAAATTTCATTTTTAATATATAGGGTATATGAGCGCAGACTTTCATACGACCCACCACTCTCCACTCTATCTAATAACACTGAAACACTTAAACACATATATGCTGAAAAGATAAATAATCACAAATATCCGTATTTCATGATAAACCAGCAATCATCAGTTGGTCCAGATTATCATGTCCCACACATATATACTATAAGTGCTCAGATATATATATATTAAGATAGACAATTTTCATATTTTAATGGACAGGCTTCAATCTACTCCACACTCCAACTCTTCAACCGTCCATCCAATTGAAAATATGATGATGGAATGCTGAAAGGCAACCCTGAGGCCGAGATTCTTGTCACACCTATGCTGACCAAAGGTCAATCTGAACCCCACATGTACAGGACATAATCCATTTAATACATATGCAAGGATGGGCATATACCTTACATATATAGACACAGGTATATAATAAGCCTGTGTTTCAGTTATTAAATTTCATTTTTAATAACTGATTTTTTTTTACTTTATTCATTATTTAAAATATTTTTTAATAAACAAATATACTTTTATATCAAAATGCGTAAATAAATTATGAAACTGTCGATATTCGTAGTGTCAATATGTATGTAGTCTATAAATGTGTTTATTTAACGAATTCAGACATCTAAAAACAAATATTTTTAAAATAAAAAAATAGCATTTATTAAAAAAAGATTAGTTATTTTTTTATTTCGTTGCTTTTGTTTTTTGTGAAAGATAAAAAATATTTTCATCTTTAAGTTAGTTTTTGAATAAAATATATTTTAGTAGTCTCTTTTCGATATAAAATTAAATTTAATGATATGAATAATCGCATATTAAAAAATATAAGCATATATACGTGAAAAGCAAAGCTATTACCTCAAAGAAATATATGCTTATTAAAATAATATTTAAAAAAAAAATCCTGTAATAATTAACCATTATCCCCCCCCCCCAATCATAATCTATAATTTTTTTTTCACGACAATCCTTTAATTTAATTATCTATTGATGACAAATTTTTAACATAATCTCAAACTCAAAGATCATTTCACTTATTTTTAACATTACTTATTTTAATCTTATGTAAATAATATATGCTTGTGAATATATATGTATACATTATATATTATTTTTCTAATGTTACGTTATTTGAAATGTCAAGTAAGATTTATTTTTTCAACATTTTCTTTATATTTCTTTCAAAACTGTAGATAAGTATTTTAACATATAAAAGCATGCATATTATATATATATTTTTTTCATATGTCAAATGCGTTGACCGGGAAGCGAACACGGACCAGCTGCTTGGAAAGAAGCTATGCTAACCACTAGGCCACTAATGCTTGACTATGATATCTATATTTATCACACAAATGCAATTGTTGTACAAATGAGATAATGATAAATATATATAGACACTTTAAAAACATAAACAAATGGCTATACTGTTTGGAAATTTATATAAAATTTGAACACAGAAGAGACAAAAGTTAGACTATGGGCCATGAACTTTAAACTCTAGAGACTGTCATCTTACCAATGTACTTAAACATGCAGATTTATCTATACATGCAGGAAAAATTTCATTCACAATTTTTGTCTGCGATTTTTCTCTGTTTTTCTAATTATTATTGACATTAGATACTAAAGTTTTTATTATTATTATTATTATTATTATTATTATTATTATTATTATTATTATTATTATTATTATTATTATTATTATTATTATTATTATTATTATTATTATTATTATTATTATTATTATTATTATTATTATTATTATTATTATTATTATTATTATTATTATTATTATTATTATTATTATTATTATTATTATTATTATTATTATTATTATTATTATTATTATTATTATTATTATTACTACTACTACTACTACTACTACTACTACTACTACTACTACTACTACTACTACTACTACTACTACTACTATTATTATTATTATTATTATTATTATTATTATTATGTTTCAAAGGATAAACTTTATTAGTATTCTAAAAGGTTATACAAGTTACATTTGATACATAGTTCTTACATATAAATTGGTTTCACAAAACTGTATATATACAAAGATTTGATCAGTAACTGTATGCGTTATCAAACTAGAAGTATCTAAGAAAAAAAAACTGTTCATAAAAACAATGATGATCACTCAATCATATGATAATATTCAATTAGATATACTTCAATTAAATTAAAGCAGGAATGCATCTAGTTTGTGTCAGTTGGCTTTAGAACTGGCACAAGAATCCATGTTAGATATAGTTGTTTTTTTTTGTTAGTGCTTTTATATAAGTTCTTGTATATTCCAGGTGTCAATGTACTTAGATTGATCTGTAATCTTCATGTCTCTTTCATGTATGGTTTGCAGCTTATTTCTGAATGTGTTTGGATGTCTTCTGGGGTTATAATTGTATATGAAATTACACCTTGTACACCATAAGGCATAGAGTAAAAATATGCAGATTCTTATTTCAGCAAAGTTACCCCTTTTAAAAGAGTCAAAAAGGGTTTTCATATTGATTTTTTTATCCTTGAGTGAAGTGCTAATAATTTCACGAATGTTTTCTAGACTTGAGCATGAGAAAAAAAGGTGGTTTTGTGTCTCCGAGTCCCTATGGCAAAGATTACATATATCATCTATATCTTTATAGTTTCTTTGATATTTCAAAAAGTGTTGTGTAGGTAGTGAGTCTAGATTTATCTTTAGGAGAAAGTCAAAATATTTTGGTTCAAGTGACCATAGTTTGAATTTGCAACATAATTGTTTATTATTAATATGAAGTGGAGTTTGTACATCATCTTGATTTGGATGTAGAAGTTGATAAACTTCCCAATATTTATATTTAGCTTGTGGTGGTTTAAAGTTAAGAGTGTGAATTATTAATAATGGTGTAAGTAGTGTGTTCAGATTATTATTATTATGATGATGATTCACTCATTTCATCTATTTCTCTATTATGCATGTGACATGTATCTGAAAAATTACTCACTTAAAAAACAAGAGTTTCTTTTATGATAAAGATTTGGTTACCAACAAAGCATGACATGAAATAAAACAAGAAAATAAATAAAATTACCAAATGATTTATTGTTGTAAGAGTTTATACAATATTTTGAGCATGATGAAAGCAATGGAGCATTTAGCTGTGATTCATGGTTTGAGTTCCAAATTCTTATACTTTACCATCCTGCACCAAATTATGAAAGACAAAAATCAAAGTCACAATTGTTAACTCCTGCAGTATTATGGAATACAACATATATAGATCTACTGATTGATTCTAAAATAACAAAAATAAAAAATGACTACATGAAGTAGGGAAACTTAGAATACTTCAAGGCTTATATATGTCTTCTAGCAAGAGATCTCTCTAACTGAAAAAGTTACAAATTAATTCATCTTTATATTGAAGATATATCATAATTATAATTGGAATTTTATATTAAAATAAGAGAACAAAGCTGATACAATTTCATTGCAGAAGTCCCATAATTCCTCTTAGAGTGTGCTCATCTTTTTAAAATTCCTGTCTTCACATTGATAACTAACTAAAACATGTTGATGCCATTTTTTTCTTTCAAATCATTTAGTAAAATAAATCAGCTTCTACTGGTAGTACTTCAAATAATATAACAATAATCATTTGGATAAATAATTTTTACGTAGCTAATGTTTATAAATATGCTAATATAAACTAGCCTTACTCTATCTTTAAGATCTTATTAAATCTACATTTATATGGGATTTTAATCTTCATAGTATCCTTTAGGCATATAATACTAAATATAAAGGAACATTTCAACTTCTAAAATGGATGGTTTAAACAAGGGGAAAAAGAAGAAACATCCCATTCATGCAGACAAAATACAGGGATGATTCCTGATTTGTATTTTGATTTATCAAACAATAACTCACATATTTCTGCTGATGTATTAATACTTAGTCATTTTCCTTATAGCCAATTTACAATCCTTGAAATTCATTTACCTCTAGTTGAAGGCCACTCATTCTCAAGATAAATTTAAAGAAAATTAGCTAGAAATGATTAACACATTGCACTTGTCTTTTTTTTTATAATTGTGCAAAACTACTTCATTAAAAAGGATTACAAATATTCTCTTATCAAAAGTCTGATTAATTATTGCATTTTTTTTAAACAAAAATATTTTTATTTATTTCGTTTTGAGATTTTATGGCTATATTTTTTTAAATTTATTATATAAACATTTTAACACATATTGTAAATAATGCTTATAATAATAATCAAATGTGAAATGATACTTATATAAAACAACTATTCTTTTTGGAAGCAGTATGAGATACCACTTATGTGATATGATGTGGATACTCTTTTATCAAGGTCAGGAATTTCTCAGCCAATATATCAAGAAAAATGTGTTAGCCACCTTACCTTCACTTTTCATTTCTCACCCTAAATTTTCCTATATCCTTCTCTATCCTGCTCTATTCCATTTCTACAACATTATCTTTGTCCAATCTATGGCCTTTGTATCTAGATTCACTTTTATCTTTTTCCAATCCCAGCTTAAAGACCAATAACCCACTTTCTGTATAATTACTTGCTCTATATTTATTCTCCCATAACTTCATTATTTGTACTCTTTCTGCATGTATATTCTATTAGCAAATGTCTACTATTTTCCATGTCTTCTTTATATAACCTGCAGATTAAATCATCCACATTTCTCAATTTATATGTATATTCCCTTGTTACTAGTGGTCCTGTTCAGGCCTTAAGCAGCAATTACTTTTCTTGCCATTATCATAAAGTGACTCACTTCCAATATTCTGTTTACTTCAATATATATTTAAGATCTTTTTATTCTCCATACTATGTGATGCAATGCAATGCACTGTAGCTTCTTCTTTCTTGGAATCAGGAATCTTTCAAGCCACTATGCCCAGAGAAAGCTGTTAACCACCTTACCTTCCCATTCCATTCCCCACCCTAAGTTTTTCATATAATCTTCTCTATCCTGCTCCATCCCATTTCCACAATATTATTCCTGTTCACTCTATGGCCTTTGTATCTAGATTCCCCTTTATTTTTTTCCAAAATCAGCATAAAAACAAAAAACCCAGTTTCTGTATAATTACTTTGTTTACATTTAATTTCCCACAGTACCATTTCTGCTTGAAAGCATTTACATTCAATTAACAGATGCCTAATATTTTCCATATCTTCCTTACATAACTTGGAGACTAAATCACACATTTCTCCATTTATGTGTATATTCCTTTGTTGCTAATGATCCTATACTGTCATATGGCTATTGTGGGTTAATTAAGTTTATAACAATTATATTATTTGGATTAGTTTTGGTGTTGTAAGTGTAATTTAATTATAGTAATATGCCTAATCTTTAATGATCAAAACAGTTTTATTTCAAAACAATGAATCCCATTTAGGAAATCCTGATATTTATTTTATTGTCTTAGTGATTGCTTTAAGTTTTGATTTATGCTGCAAAATATGATTTATCAAAATTAACTTTGTTCCTAATCTTTTATTGCTGTTGAATAACATAAATTTCCTCTGTAGTTTAGTGTAGTGTTTGAATATTAGACTCTAGAGTGGTGTGATCTCAGATCAATTCCAGTGCAATTATTAGAATTTTCAATCGAATTTCTTTATTATTACTACTCATTTTTGATTTAATATACATCCATAAAAGTTTTGAAGATTTCTGAAAATGTTATAAATTCATGACTGGTGAAGAAAAATAACAAAGAACAAAACTGTATAAACTTAAATTGAAAGGTGTGCTTTTCAATATAATGTGGTAGCTATATAAATGTTTTTAAAAAAAATAAGGACAATTTTAGATAGTAGAATTTTATATTAATGAACTGATTTTTATCTTGAATGTCTTAAATCAAGAAAAATCTCATAACCGAATTATATATTTCCAAAATTTGCATAAAATGGAACTCAAAAACCAAAGCATGATTGATAAAAATATTAATAATCAATCCAAAAACAAATCCAAAAATTTTGTATTAAAGTAAAACTAATCCATCTTAAACCTAGTAATCTAACAATAATTTCATTAATCAATATAATTTTAATAAGAATCACTCCAATAATTTGGAGGTATCTAATTCACAATAGATTGGATACAGACAAAATGAAGTTACTATGAACATGTTCTATCTCTAATTAACTGTATTGAAAAGGCTTCAAAAGTATACTAAAAGTGTTATTAAAACAGGCAAAACTCACTATACATATTGCCACTTACAGAAAGCTAGAGTAATAAATGGATGCCAGGTTTGTGCATAAACTCTTCATCTAGTGCCTACTCATCCAATATCCAGACTAGTTTCTGGCTTGTGGCCTTTGTCAATGAGGAGCCTTGGATCTGAGATCACTGCACCTAGATCGTAGAATCAAATGCAACCCTCCAGCAGCTACCTTTTATCTCCACTTAACTACAAAACTATGAGTCTTAAATTGAAAACACCTTAATATTTTCAATTCAAGCCCATCAGCTTATATAGTCATATAGGTCTGAACTCAATTTAAGACTCATAGTTTTGGAGTTAAGTGGAGATAAAAGGTGGCTTCTGGAGGATTGCATTAGATGCTAAGATCTAGGTGCAGTGCTCTCAGATCCAAGGCTCCTCACTGACGATATTGGATGAGTAGGCACTAGATGGGGATTTTATGCACAAGTCTTCTGGCATCCATTGATTACTCTGTCTTGCTATGAGTGGCAATATGTATAGTGAGTTTTGCCTGTTTTAATAACAGTTATAAGCAAGCATAAGAAATGATGATCATGTGATGTTTATTGGCTTATACTAAAAGTGATGCTACTTGTAATGATACAGCTTTAGCTTACAACTCTGCTACAAAAAATGTCTTCTAAAAGTTTCAAATTAAATACAGGAAACCATTTATTTACTTCACAAAATGGTGTTCCATAAGAAATTTTAAACAACTTTAAATGATAGTCATTAGCAAGCACAATTTTATAGGATGGTCTTCTATAAAATTCATTTTTTGATCTGACCTATTTACTGAATTTGATAATGGTTAACTAATCTCTGTTAGTAACATGCCTTGATCTCATAATAAAATCTTTTTTAAGAAATAGAGAAGTGTTGGTGAAGATTGAATGTTTAACTCTAACTTTATGAAGTATTTTCAATTTTACATCTAGGAAAACATCTCACAAACTGAAAGGTAACCTATCTCATGCTACAAAGAAAAGATATTGGAACATAAACAAATTACAATTTAGAAACAACTTCCTTGAATCCTCTAAAAATAAGTTAATTAGCTTTTGCATAAAAATATTATGCTTTCATGCCAAAATTTAAGTATGCAACTGTTTCATAAAAATATATAAAAGTTAATTGCACTTATTATTAACTCAAGGCATTGCTTCACTATCTAATATATATCTTAATATTGTAATATCTAACTAGAAACTCTAAACAATATTTTTACTTGAATAATATCAACTATTAGTAAAGTTTTATCAAAACTCATTAGCAACATTATGGTTAAAATGATTTAAGTTTCAATGACTTTCTTTATATATGATTTTGTGAATTTACATAAATGTTTTCTGCTCGTAGCAAATAATTAATAATTAAATCCATAAATGCAATTTTAATATGAACAAACTTTTGAAAATATAAATGTTGAAAAACAATTTGTTTCATATTAAGCATATTGCAAAAAATAATTTGAATTCACTCACACATGCTCCAAACCACACTTAAATGAAGACTATTGGATTTAAATAGTTATTTCCTTCAGTACATTTAATTAATGGGTTAATAGATTGTTATTTTTGGATTAGTCTTTTGAAAAAAATGCAAAAATTTGGTTTACGGATTAATAAGTATTTTGAATTTTTTTTCCTCTTGCTAAGAAGTATTAAATTATTTCAGAATTAAAACACGTCAAGAGTTGGTGGTCGAGAGGTCAGCACAGCCACCTTACAAGCAGTTGTCCCGGGTTAGCGGGTTCACTTCCCAGCCGATGCTATGACACATGAAAAAATAATAATAATAATTGAAATACATTACATTTGCTGTCTTGCAAAAAAAACTCATATACTAAATAAAGAAATGATAATAATCATATTATAAAGATTAAGACAATGAAACCAATTATGTATTCAGTCAAGCATTGTTAGCCGAGAGGTCATCGCAACTGCCTTGCAAGCAAGTAATTGGTTGCAGACGGTTGTGGATTCGCGTCCCGGCCAATGCTATGACATATGGAAAAAAAAAAATTATTCAATGCTTTAATAGGTTTATAAATTTAGATGATAACAGTCAATTCTTAAGCAATCAACAATCTCAGTCTGTAGTCATGGCAACCTCTTTTAACAATAAATCTTTATCTATAGTCGGATATATTTATATAGACACTAAACAGTGCAACTTGACCAAGGAGTATGAGATTAATAATGCAAAGAAGTTTAAACAAAACTCATTAATCAGGAAAATATAACATGTTCTAAAATCAGACTAATAAATAGCATTTATAACTTACAAATTCTATACAAAGTATATATTTACTGAGACAATAAAGTCTTGACTATAGGTTGAAATTGTTGATAGCTTAAGACTTGATTGTTATCATTTAAATTTATAAACCTATTAAAGCCATGAGTAATTGGCTTTATAGTTTTAGTAAATATATTCTTTATATGTAATTTGGAAGTTATAAATGACTATTATTAGTTGCTTTCAGAATCTGGAAGTTATAATTGACTATTTATTAGTCTGCTTTCAGAACAGGTTATATTTTCCTGATTAATCAGGTTTGCTTAAACTTCTTTGCATTATTAATCTCACACTCTTTGATCAAGTGGAAATCTTTGGTGCCTATATAAATATATTAGACCATAGATAAGGATGGTACCACTTTTATTGTTAAAGGAGATTGCCTTGATTACAGGTTGAGATTGTTGATAGATTAATCATATTATTCTTGCTAATTTTAATAAGTAATTTTCTAAAATTAAAATTCTGATCATCATCTTAATTTGTATTATTTCTTCTATTTGATAACACTACTTTTATTACAAGGGATCTTCATATTGATATCCTTTCTTAGCATATATTCAAAGTTATAGAAAATAATGGGCTTAAAATATAAAAATGAATTCTACTATTTTGTGCTTACTATTTAATCATAATGTATTCAACCGACACTCATTTCTATCCAAAATTCCATGCATGATACAGGCCTGTTTGAAAATAGTATTTATTTTATTAAACAAGAACAAAATATAATTTGTTTACATCATAGAGTTGATGGAGTGAGGAATGTTGAGAAGTTAGTACTTCTAACTGTGTAAACATTAAAACAAGATCAATTATATATAGTCTTGTGAGAGCAGTCTCTCAAAGTACATTTTCATTATCCTTGCCTTAGAAAACCTCATATATATGTAATAATATTATTATTTCAAAGCTTTAGTTGACAAAGATTACTGGGATAATCAAAAGTGCTCCTAAGTGGATAAAATTTTTAATTATTTAGTTACTGTATTTACAAATATTCAGTTATATAATTACACCTGGGTCTTGTTTTATGTGGATTATTTTAATGCAATTTTGAAGTTATGTGATTCATGTTTCTTCTTAATATCTTTCATATTTCAGTATATTTCTTAGATATCAAGAAATTTAAATTATTAATAGCTTATTTTGACTTGAAATACTTTTTTAAAAAAATATTACATTATATTAGCAGCTAACGTGAATATGGCCTGAAGCTGTATTTAGAAACTTAGCTTCTATGTAAATAACCTATTTATACTAATGAGTAAATAATAATAATAGATTTATACTTACAAATAAAAATATCACAATAAATATTCAAAAAATTTAAACTTTTAAAATGTATTTTGTTATATATAACAGAAATAAATAATCTTTTAGATTTTTAAAATAAAAAACAAAATTTATAAACTGAAAATAATCTTTCTAATGATAATGTATAATATTTTGTTTTGATTGCAATCTCATTTTTTTAATATAGAAACAGAAAACCATTAACACAGTATAAGACTGAAACTGGCGCTAGTTGTACATCACATCATGAATAAAAATAAAGTGGCTAACAGGTTTCTCTGGGCATAATTGCTGAGAGATTCTTGACTTTGTTTAAGGAGAAGTCACAATACATCACATCATACTGAGTCTGATTTCTTACTAGTTTACAAATGAACGCTAGGGGTAATGATTAAAATATGTATGAAAAATGTATAATTAAATACTTTAGTAATAAAAAAAGTAAAAAAAGTTTATCTTGTATTAATTTTTTTCAAATATTTGAAATTTTTTATTAGTCATACTTTAATTGCTTATTTTTTTAATGCAAATTTTAAAGTAATTTTTCCTTGTTGCTTTGTTTTTATGTAAATTCTGAAAATTATAGCAGCTATCCCCCATTTTTCAAGGTAAATTAAGTTTATTTTTGTGTGATTTTTTTTTAATGCAAGTTTTCTATGGAACCTATCTACCGCATAAAATGAGACCCAGGTGTACATATATATATATATATATGTATGTAATATACAAATCAATATATATATATATCAAAATACAGTACAATTTACATAAATTATATTATTATTAGAAGTACTTTCAACTATACATTTTGTAGTCTTTATCAACTACATAACATTGAATAATCAAAACGAGACAACCTTTAACAATACCCATAGTTCAATTCAGATTTCCCACAATTCTGTTATCTTAACATTTGATGACTGGCGATTCATTAACATTTGATGATTTCTTGAAATCAACATAGCCTCTTTTATATATATATATCTACACAGAGTGACCCAATGAAAGGATGATTTATTTTTTCTTTGAACTGTTTGCAGCATCATCTCCGAATCAAAACATGTTAGATAATGATATAGTTTGGCTATTAATCACAAAAATCAATGTTAATGTATCAGAATCACAAATTATGACATTGGAATAGTGTGCTTCCTACTCTTATGATTGCCTTTGTCTCTCTGCCATCTACATTCTTACAATTCATGGCTCCACTGCCATGCTACAATTTGAATTCAAACATTTCAGTAACACATTTTCTCAATTGAAAACAAAATTTTAATGTTAGCTTGTCTTTCATTATGGTTTTGGGTACAAAAACACACTGTTGCATTTCAAGATATAATTCCAAGTCCAGATATAATAGTACCTTAAAACTCTTATGGTAAATAGGTAAAGTAATGCTGGCATCTCGGAGTTATAATCAATCACAAATCACATTTTCACGGGGATACACATTGTGTGTTAAATATACATATAAATAAAATAGGTTTTGATGTTAAACCATGTGTTATTTTACTTACTTCTCAATGTTTTGATGAAATACTATCCATTATTGTCAAAGTTAACTTTTCAAAGCAAAAACAAAACCTTGACAATGGCAGATGCTATTTCATCAAAATGTTGGAGAGTATGCAAAAAGAACACATGGTTTAATCCAAAACCTACTTTATTTACATCATATAACCATGAAAACATTAAATATAATATATATATATATTACTGGTATATGAATGGTTTTACTGAGTAATAACCATGGCATTACCTGCCCTTAGTGTTGAATCCAGACTGAATATGCAAAATTGATTGGTAATAAGTATATAGAAACTATTACTCAAGTATAAATAAGAACAAAACCTGTTGAAATATTTATTCAATAATTGGAAAATAAGTAATAACATTGTTTTGCTTGTTCATTTTTTTTAAGGTTATAAGAGAAGTTTTTGCAGTCATCTGATTAAAGTCCGTTTTAACTTCAAAAGCAAATAGTCAAAAAAAATTACTATATATTTTTAATTATTATTTATGAAAACTTTTATCTATACGTGTATGTGTGAAATTATACATTGGTTGATTAATTTAATTAAAATAATGGTAATTTATGTGTAGGCCTAAAGACTTTTACCCTCCCATAAGTCATCTTCCCGATTAGAGTTCTTTCAATATATTATCTTTTTTAAATTAACTTTTAATAAACAAATAATTTTTTATTTGATTTAATTTTTTTCTCTTCAAGAAGCTTTTTTTTTGTTCATGTGTCAAAGCATCGGCCGGGAAGCGAACCCGGAACAACTGCTTGTAAGGCAGCTGTGCTAGCCACTCAGCCACCAATGCTTGATCCTTTCCATTGTTAAAAATATTTTTAAAAAAACAATCAGAAATATTTATCGCTTGGAAAGTCATATGATGTTCGAGCACTGAAATTGGCAGATCTGAGCTGCAATTCATGAGTCTTTGACTCTGGAGTCTATTATTCTAGCACTGCACCTAATCTAATAGAGTGCTTATTTTGGATGTAATTATATAATTCTGTTTTTTTTTTTTTAAATATTTAACTATTTCTCAACAGTAACTTTGCATTATATCTTACCTATTTAACCAAAAATATTATAAATCAGTTTATTATATTCATTATCACTTTTATTAAAACGTGGCATCAAAACACATTTCCATTTTGTTTTTCTTTTTGACTATGAAGAGGCGCCAATGACTATCAGCTAATCTCTTGTTTTAATATTTTCAAAATTATATATTTTTTAATTATTCATAAGTCAAAATATTTTTTTTTTACTTGTGATTGAAATATTTTTAAAATTTTCAAGACATATAGTCTCCACCTGCTTCCATTAATATTAATTTTACGTAAAAAAATAAAAATCAACTTTGTCAACTTTTAAATTGATTTGCATTTCAGATTTATCCCTTATGTTTCCATAATTCATGAATTAATATATTATTTGACAATAATTACATATTTTTTAAAAAAGTTGATTTTTACTGATGAAAATACTTTACTTACCTTTTATTTTAAATTTAAAGTCTGGATTATTACGATTCAATAAAAAATATATGTTGTGGTTAAACGCAGTGGTAGAATGTTAGTCTCTGGAGCTTAAGGTCTTTCAATGGATTGCAAGTCTGACATTATCAGCACTTGAACTTCTTATAAAACTCCCAAACAATAAAGGCATTCTATTATTTTTATCTTTAACGAAAAATGTAATTTTCTGAAATACAGGTTAATTATTAAGGTGTTCATCACTTAATATTCTTCCTAATACTTTTTATTTTTTTAAAAGAAAATCTCTTTTCATACATCTTGATAGTAATTAATTAAATTCCAAACTGTAATAAAATTCATTTGCTTAGGAGGTCATATATTTAACATTTATATTGCTCAATGACACGCAACACTTCCAGTCACTTAATTATGTAAGATTATTATTTTACTTTATTCAACTGAAAGTAAAACTCTGGAATCTTAAATTCACCATTCTGCCACTGTGCTAAGGTGTATAAACCATTTAATCAATTATATAAAATAATATATTAAAGAGCTGAAACTTTTCATATGAATCATAGTATAATAAAATGAACTCATTGTAAATTAAAATAATAAATAATATATATTAAACACATGTGTATATAGATGTGCTAAACAGAGAAAAATATTCCTATAATAATTATTAATAGTTAAGAAAGCTTTTGGTACTGTGTACCAGACTCATGGCATACAAACTAACTAAACCTAATGGTTGACAAAATATAATAGAATAGAGAAGAACTAATTGATTGTCAATATGTTGTGTAGTCAGATACATATGCCAACTATATTAAAATAACATCAAAATGTCATTAGGGGGGTATGTCTATAGTAAAAGCTTAAATATCATTTTAACTATATACTTTCTGAGAGAAAAGAAATATTAATTTTTGGAAATCATTCATCCACAATCATATACTTTTACTTTCATTATAACCAGACTATAGTCTATATCAGTGTAAGCAATAACATCATAAACTTATAAAAGAATGCAAGTTCAATATATTAGTAAATTACCACACATATACATATCATCATCATCATCAACCATTATCAGTCCACCGCAGGATAAAGGTCTCTCCAAGTTCAATCCATCTTTTCCTATTTTTAGCTTCTCTTCTCCACATCATTCCTGCACACTTTCTTATTTCATCCATCCATCTCACATGCGGTCTCTTTCTGGGTCTTTTAAAATCTCTTGGAATCCAGTTTAAAATTTCAATTGTCCATCTATTATCATCTCTTCTAACAATGTGTCCAGCCCAACTCCACTTCAGTCTTTTAATTTTTTCAATGAGGTCAGTAACACATGTTTGTTCTCTTACCCATACATTGTGTTTTCGATCCCTTCTTGTTACTCCCAACATGCATCTCTCCATACTTCTTTGAGTAGTCTGAAGTCTCTGTATTGCTCTTCTATTAAGTGTCCAAGTCTCAGATCCATAAGTAAGAACTGGCAAAACACATTTATTAAAAACCTTCATTTTCAAATACATAGGCATATTTCCTTTTAGTATCAAGTTATTTCTACCAAAAGCACTCCAACCAAGTTTAATTCTATGATTAATTTCATCCATTATATTTCTATCTGTATTAATAATCTGACCAAGGTATTTGTAACTGTTAACTTCTTCTAACTCATCATAATCAATCTTTATTTTCATATTTTGAGAAAATCTATTAAACATTACTTTAGTCTTTTTAACGTTTATCTTTAGTCCTACTTTCCTACTTTCATCTGATAACTCCTGCAACATTTCCTGTAGCTCTAAAGCATTATTTGCAAAAACAACTACATCATCTGCAAAATCTAAATGACTTAAATAATCTCCATTTACTTTCACTCCTTTAGCTTCCCATTTTAAACCACAAAATACTTCTTTGCAGCACTGCTGTAAAAAGTTTTGGAGATATGGAGTCACCCTGTCTTACACCCTTTTCAATGTTGATTTTCCTACTATCATTATGTAATCTAATTATTGCTGTTGCATTTTTATAAATATTCTTTAAAATATGACAATATCCTGGATCTACATCTTGATGATCCAATGCTTTAATCACTGAAGAAATGTTTATAGAATCAAATGCCTTTTCATAGTCTACAAATCCTAAGCATAATGGCAACTCATATTCATTTGTCCTTTCTATAATTTCTCTCAATACCTGGATATGATCTACTGTACTAAAACCATTTTTACATCCAGCTTGTTCTCTTGGTTGGTGGAAATCCAGTGTTTTCTGTAGACGAGTTGTAATTATCTTAGTAAAAATTTTGTATAAAACTGATAAAAGACTGATAGGTCTGTAATTTCTAATATCTTTTTTATCACCTTTTTAAAATATTAATATTAATACTACATTCTTCCAATCATCTGGTACATCTTTATCATTTAGACATTTGGTATATAACTTTGCTAAAAAAATTTCTATTTCTTCACCTGCTTCTTTTAATGTATCAATTATAATTCCATCATTACCTGGAGCTTTCCCTTTCTTCATAAATTTAATTGCATGTCTCACTTCCTCATTCAAAATTCTGGGCAATTTAGAAGATATAATAGGTATAGAAAGCACTTGTTCTTTATTACTATATAATTCTTGATAGGTCTTCTACACATTTCATGATGTCATCTTTCTTTTTAGTAATAATGCCATCTTTTTTTCTTATTGCAGATATAAATTTCCTACCGATACCAAAAATGTTGTTTTATACTCTTTAGACTTTTATTCTCTTTTACAGCTTTCCTTGCTAGTTCACAATTTTACTTATATCATTTTCAACTCTTTTCCGCACCATTTTACAAAATTCGAGATATTCAATCTTTCTTAATGCATCATTGTTGTATATCCTCATATTCCTTCTTTTCTTCACAAATTCTCTAGTCTCAGTAGAAATTTTATTGGTCAATTGCTGCTTTTTTCTACTAGCTATCTTTGTTGCAGTTTTTAAAAGTACATCGGTTATTTTCCTATTAATGTCATTCAAATCTGAATCATGTTCAAAATCTACTAATACTTGAAACCGATTTGTAAGTTCTAATTTAAATTCATTAGAATGTTTCTGAAGATTAGGAATATCAATTGTAAATATTGTTTCTCTTAATAATTTTTGTTTCTCTAGTTTTGCATTAACATATATCTTACATCTTACTAATCAATGATCACTTCCTGTGTTAAATTTATTAAGAACATTACAATCTTGAAATATGTATTTTCTGTTAGTCAAAATATAATCCAATTCTGCTGTATCTTTATTTGGATGCTTCCATGTCCATTTCCTTTTAACATTTTTCTCAAAAAAAGAATTAATAATGTAAAGTTTTTCTTTTTCTGCAAACTCCACAAGTCTATGTCCTCTCTTATTTCTATTACCATAACCAAAATTACCTACAACACTTTCATCTTTCATTTGTTTACCAATTCTAGCATTAAAATCTCCCATAACAATTTTAAAATGTTGTTTACTTTGATCAAAAGCCTTTTGTACATCCATATAAAAATATTCTATAACTTCATCACTCTGAGAACTTGTTGGGGCATAAACCTGAATTATCTGCATTTGGTATCTGCTATTAAGTTGTAAAACTAATCTTGCCACTCTGTCCGATGCACCATGAATCTCCACAATGTTATTCTTCCATTTTTTATTTATAATGAATCCTACTCCACTTGTATTTCCAATATTTGTGTCTTTATAGTAGAGTACATGTCCACTTTTTAAATCAATTGTTTCTTCACCTTTTCTTCTAACTTCACAAAGTCCAATAATGTCCCATTTAATATAAGACAGTTCTTTTTCTAACTCTTGCAATCGTCCTTCGCTTGAAAGTGATCTGCAGTTGTAAGTACCTAAATAAAAAGTCATCATCAAATGGCAGCCTGAGTTCACAATCAGAGGATTCTTAGCACCTTCTGCCTTCAGCCACCAACCGCGGCCTTGGTTGATGACTTTATATCCTCCTGGGAATAAGGGCCATGATTTATTTTTGTCTGTCATGATTGTATATATTAGAAAAAATATCTTAAATTCGGAGGTATAAAACCAATAAGCTCACCATGCTGGCTAATGCGTGTTGGTAAGCAGCCCATCCATGTTCGTATACTATATGAATAACCACTTAGTAATAACAGCTGCAACGACAAGAACGTATAGAGTGGACATTAGGAATTTGCCCTGCTCGGTTCCTTTAAGGCTTCCAAGAGGAATCAAAGGGTCTCCTTTCAGTTAATAGCAAACTCCTTTCTGCAGCTACATGTACATATAAGATAATTTAAATCCTTAAAAAGGAATCAAAATTGTATTTTAAGTTTCAAAAAATATTTAATTAATAACAAGTCATATATGACAATATATATATATCTTACACATATTAATTTATAAATAATATATATATAACTGAGCATATTATGAATAATAAATATATTTAATTTATCATTCAAAATAATGCTTTTCTTATTCTAGGTGCTGGCATGAAATAAATCAGCATATATTTAAAGTTTATAGTAATTCTTTAGAGATTTAACTGTTTTAACTTGATGACTTCTTTTTGCCCTTCAAATAAAAGTAGTAGTTAGATTACCTTGAATATACACATGTGTGTGTGAATTTCCATTTTTCTGTAAGCAGTCCAAGAAAAAAATTCTTCCGAGGTTTAAAATTATTAACTATTAAGGCAGGGCTGGCCAAAATGGGGATCACAAGGTCTCTGGAAATCGACCACATAATTTCTTTTTTTTTTTTTTGTAAAATTTGCATCTATTTTAATATAATTCTAAAACAATTTTATTTTTTTTCCTCTATATTTTCTTGATTTTTTTTTTTTAATTCAGGACTAGCCCTAGACAATAATTATTTAAAGTAACTTAAAATTGTAATTTAATAAATATTTTATAAAGTGACATGGAGGGAAATTCTAATACTAGAGGGAACTGAGGTAATTTAATAGTAGTCATAGTAAAATCTCTTTCAACAGTTTGTATCTTCTAAAAAAAAAAATTCATCAGTTTGTAAATATCTTTTTAAAATGTCACTAATATTTGTGAAAAATTAAAAAGCCCTTATAAAAAAAATACCAATTCATAAATACATTCTAAAAAAACCAGGACTTCAAATCGTTAATTTTTCCAGTTCTGGCAAAAATAACATTTTTGTTCTGGTTTTTGTTTCAAAGCCCTGATAAAAATGTAGTTGCCCTCAGGTAAACTTTCACCAAAAATGTCACCCCCAACATCTAAAAGTTTGGCCACCCCTGTATTAAGCAATTGTTTTTATGCTTAAAATATGAAAATGTAGTTCTCTGCAGGATTTTTTAAGCTAAATAGTTTTGGAGAGTACTGACTTCAAACTTGAGAATAGTGGCTTAAAGTCATCTGATAATCATATATTATCACACTGGCAATAGCTCTTGACAGAAAAGAAATATTTCCCTATCTGGACTTGTCCTGATATTTTTAATCTAATGCTTGAATATCCTAGCACCTCACTGAGGAAGCCAGTAGCAGAAACCAGTCTGGGATTGGGGATATTCTGCAAAGCTTGTTAAGAACTTATTTGTGAGCTCTATATATAACATTTGTAATACAAGCTTGTTAAATTAGGTCATGTGACATATGACTTGATTTCTTTGTAATTTTATTTTTTTGCTATTAAGGCTTTGGTGATTTATATTGCTAAAGTTATTAATATATGGTGTATCTGACCTTGGTTCAGTCCCATATGGCTATTTAAGTTAGATATCTGGATTGTAAGACATATGGGTGTCTGAAAATTTCAGATTTTTTTACTTACTAGTTATCCATTAGATAAAGTGCTGGGCTTGACCTGATATTTTTAATCTAATGCTTGAATATCCTAGTACCTCAATGAGGAAACCAATAGCAAAAACCGTGAGATATTCTGCAAAGCTTGTTAAGAGCTTATTTACAAGCTCTATATATAGATATCCATATTTATGTTCATTAGATATAAGCGTATCTAAAAAAGATATTGCACATGGAAAAAGTCTTAAAGTGAAATATTTTGTGTTTATGTTTAATTTTTAAAAGATAAATTAATTTTTAAACTTACACTTAAAATTTATATCTGGGCTAGGAATGTTACTAATAAACTCTAGCCTAATAAATGATTAGTAATAGTCATTAATGAATTTATCTGAAATAGATAGTGTTAAAGTTGTGAGTGGAAAAAAAATTGCTATTTGTAAATCATCTTGTAATATATGTGCATGTGGATGCTACAGGTGCATATTATAGTACTTTTTTGCTAATATGTAAGACCTAGTGTATTTTTGTATCTGGCTTGCAATTAATGTCATAAGTGCAGGTGAACTACTGTATATGAAATAAATGTTAATATAAAAATCTTCATAGACTATCCTTACTACTAAATACAATTATCAATCTACTGCAGGATGAAGGTCTCTCCAAGTTCAATCCATCTTTTCCTATCTTTAGCTTCTCTTCTCCACATCACCCCTGCACACTTTCTTATTTCATCCATACATCTCACATATGGTCTCTTTCTCAGTCTTTCACAATCTCTTGGAATCCAATTTAAAATTTCAATTGTCCATCTGTTATCATCTCTTCTAGCAATATGTCCAGCCCAACTCCACTTCAGTCTTTTAATTTTTTCAATGAGGTCAATAACACCTGTTTGTTCTCTTACCCATACATTGTGTTTTCAATTTCTTCTTGTTACTCCCAATATGCATCTCTCCATACTTCTTTGAGTGGTCTGAAGTCTCTGTATTGCTCTTCTATTAAATGTCCAAGTTTCAGATTCATAAGTAAGAACTGGCAAAACACATTTATTAAAAAAACTTCCTTTTCAAACACATAGGCATATTTCCTTTTAGTATCAAAACGATAGTAGGTTATATTAAATTGAAATATTGATGCCAGTCTATTAAGAACATGAAACCGCACACATGGGTAAATTTAAGAACTATGTTTACATATGAAACAAATGTTTAAAAAGATGATATACGGTATTCAATTGCTCATATTGTTTTTCTTTGCAGGCACAAATGAAATTTCAATTTTTAATGATAACGTATGTATACTGGTACTTAAAATTATGTCTAAAGCGTTGTTTCTCTATGAAATAAACGAATAACTTTATTGTTTGGGATTTCATAAGCAGTTCTACCGCCAGAAGTATCTGAACTGAAATCGA
Source organism: Epiperipatus broadwayi (assembly GCA_028023455.1). Taxonomy (NCBI): domain Eukaryota; kingdom Metazoa; phylum Onychophora; class Udeonychophora; order Euonychophora; family Peripatidae; genus Epiperipatus; species Epiperipatus broadwayi. Next base: position 30,955 of record JAQFVV010007232.1, on the reverse strand, counting down.
TCCGAGGACCTTATATTACAGAGACTGATGCTAAACCAACGCACTAAATCACAGAGTAAGCGTTCTTCTGAAATCTACAAACTTCCTACTGAAATTTAAATAAGATATGGGAAACTAACGTTTAAAAAAAAACATTTACAAAATAAAGTACCCCCTCCCTCTTATTGTTCTACTTTATCTAAACATAAAATTAATTAATTTTTCTTTCGTAAACAACTCATTTATACGGAAATGATTAATAACACTTATGGAAATATGAACAACTGCTAATTCTTTTTATTATTAAAAAATATTTAAATACTGAATCATTTAAAGTCTTTCTGAAACTAAAATTTATATTCTAGCAATTAAAATTTCACTTTATTTTTTTTAATTACTGAAATGTGAAAATTTTAAATATCACAAGTACATTGTTTTGCTAATTAATAATGTTTACAAATGAATTTTTCAAAATATGAAGATATAAACTTGCTAATTTACTAATTACTAAGCAAAATAATTAGAAATATATATTTTTATTTATAATTATTAATTTAAAAGCGGTATAAATTAAAACTCTTCTGAGGCTTATATCTAGAATGTATATGAGTTTGGAAAACTTGACTTGTTATAGATAGATTAATATATCGATATGTTTAATATTTTTAATTTTAACAAGCATTTTGTATTTGTGTGATTAGTCTTCTTTCAGAATAAAATGACCATAATACTTAGACAGTCACTCCTTGAAAAAATTTATTTCATTCTTCGAAACAAATACAGTTACAAATGTCAAGAAAAAAATTATGGATTTCTTATTTTCAAGGGCTACATTTTTTAATCAATACAATACTTTAATTGCTAAGTATTCTCTATATGTTACTTAAGTAAATTGAAACACCCACCCCAATATGTTCAAAATAATATCTCTTTTTTAAAAAAAAGATAGTGAATATATCTAATGAAGAATGGAAATCCAGCACAATTTGAATGACTTTTATTTTTTTTCCTTTGACTTTATCTTTTTTATCATGATTAAATATATTTAGTAAATATTGTTAATACAGATAGATTCAGTGTTTTTTTGAAGGTTTGTGATGATGGTGTTTTAATTGTATTTATACATTGGACTACTCCCATCATCTAATATGAGTATTGAATGTCTTTAGAAAAAATTAACTTTTTTTAAATATTCCAAATATATTCAATTGTTAGTAATAGCACACAGGTTAGTATATGCACAACATTTCAAAAGGTATTATTCTCCCTCTTCTTTGGGTGTTGCTTGACCTGACCAGTGACAATACTAGCGTGAGAATTGAACCTGGACCCTTAGATTATTGAGTATTGAATTTTAAGATATAGCTATCCTACCAAAGGCAATTGTCAGTAGAAATTTTATGTACTTATATATGAGGTTCCTTCTCATTTCTCTACTTTTTCCTAAGAGCAAAATTGATTAATGGTTTTCATACATTATGTATAGTCTATACCTCCAATCACACCAGAAACACAAAACATGGTGTTATACTATCACTATAAAATAGAGCAAAAGAATCTTGTTCAGACTTCAGCAATTTGGAAAAAGAAAAGATCTATATAGAACAAACTCTTATGAAAAATGATTATCCATCAGCTGCTATTAAGAAAGCAATAAATAGACAGCAAAAAGCATTATCAAAAGAAAAAAACAATTATTGGTAATGTAGTGTACCCATACATAACAAAAATAGACAAATTAAGGAAAATCTGCAATCAGTATAATATCAGAACAGCTTTCCAGAACCATACCACACTATGAGGAATTTTAACATCTACAAAGTCTAAACTTGAAATGCTGAAAAGACAAAACTGCATCTGTGAAATACCATGTGATGGTGGAAGAATGTATATTGGTAAGATCAATCACCCCATTGCTTGCATGAACACAAACTGATGATTAGAAGAGAGAAAACAGAAGTGTCTAAGCTAGCATACCATGTATGTACCAATGAACATATGTTCAATTGGGAAAATACAACAATATTGGATAGAGAAGAAAAGGTCCAAAAAGAAAATTTAAAGAAACTGCTCACATGACAATAGCAAACAATCCTATAAGTCAATCTAGTGAGATTATGCATAATGTATGGGAACTACTAATCAATTTTGCTCTTAGGAAAAAGTGGAGAAATCAGAAGGAACCTCATAGATAAGTATATAAATTTTCTATTGACTGTTGCCTTTGGTAGAATGGCTCAGTTAGTTAGAGCATTAATTTAAAATTCAATAATCAAAAATTTAAGGATCCATATTTGATTCCCATGCTAGCACTGCCACTGGTCATGCCAAGCAATACCTGAAGAAGAGGGGGAAATAATATCTCTTGAAATCTTATGCATATACTAACCTGTGTGCTATTACTAACAGTTGAATGTATTTGGAATATTTAAATAAAGTTAATTTTTTCTAAAGACATTCAATACTCATTATTTGCTGGAAATAGTACTATATATTGTAACGGTACATGCCATTACATTAATTTAAAATTAGAATAAAAACGGTTTTAAGTTCGTAAATAAAAAAAACTAAAAGCTAAAATTAAAGAATTGTTCAATGTATGTATATATATATATATATATTCGCACAGATGCAAAACTTTAAAAATTATGTTTAAAAAAAAAAAAAATATTTGAATGTACTTTTTTATATAAAAAAAGCAAGATCTAAAGATAAAATATTTTTGTAAATGGAAATGATGTGTTTATTAATTATCGAAAAGCAAGCTAACCCTTGGGGATCTTATATAAAAAAAAGTCAGATGAAATATAGATAAGAGAACAAAAATAAATTAGATGTCCAATAGAAGCAGCAATGAAGGCTGGGACCATAACGAAAAATTGGAACAGGAAACCATTGTTCAGTGAATCCAGACTATCGGTATAAAAGGAAAAATATTGAAATTAAGAACAGTTCCAGCTTGATTTTGTGAGAAGAGCTATAAGATGCACTTGTCGCTCTCTCTCACTTATTTCAAATGAAATGACTGTAATACCAGGATTGAACCAGCTAAGGCCACCTTCAGATAGACCGGTCTTCAAATAAAGACTTCGTGGGAATTGACACCAGGAACTGGGAGCTCTTCTACTGTAAGATATAAATGGACAAATTTTACTACAAGTAATTAAGAACTTTAAAGATTTGACAAGCTAAACATAATTTTTTTTAAATGAACTTTAATCTGACTTTTCAAATCAATTATTAATGTTTAATTTTTATACATTTGAGTTTGCTAAAAATCATTTCCATTTTTTTTAAATTAATATTTGTTGTATAAATTATTTAAATGTATTAAATTTAAGTTGGGTATAGATGCTTGCATAGATTCGTTAACGTTTAATTATGTTTTTGTTTTCATATTCGATTAGAATATATAGACATTCGGTAAATAATGATACCTTACAGTGAGTATCTAAAATGTATTTATTCGGATGTCTTTTAAGTTATTGGTGTCAATGTGGCATCTTATGATGAATGCCATTGGGTTTCTTGTAAATTTCCCTCTGCAATTCCATCAATGACTTTATATTTTGATCATTAATGTTTATTTTGGAATGTTTTTAACCATGTAATCTATGTAGCCGATCTATACTCAATATTATAAAACAAACTTTTATAAAATTCATCTGTGCAAAATTATATAAATGTTAAATTTAAGTCAGGCATGAATGGCTATATAGATTTGTAAAGTTATATTAATTAATTAAGGGAGGGTTAATCTTAGGTTATTTGTTTCGTAGTTGGATTGGGTCAATGGATTGGATATATTGGTATAATTAGTAAATGTAGTATGAGGTCCGCCACATGCAAGATCTCCATTATATGCCGCACACCCCTTTTTGCCTATGGAAGAGGATAGTAAGATGGAAAAGCAGTCCCTTCCTACAGATTTTTTTTTATTGTTCTTCTTGCCAGACAGATGTAGCATTCCTGTCTGGACGAGAGTCAATGTCTTCTCTAACCATGCTGTTCAGATGTACATTCCTGACAGTATAGTATTTGTGCTGTCATATTTCATGCTCCATTGAATACATCGATGTATCAGATGGATTGATGTCGGTTTGACTGCGAACTTTTGGCTAAGGTTAAATAAGAGATTGAATATTTTCTTTTCAAATGCAATCTATGTAGTTTATTCATACTCAACACTCTTAAAAAAATATTATTAAATTCATCTGTACGGATGGTTTAAAATTTAAAATAATAATTTAAATTCAAAAGTTAATATTAAAATCTAAGATAATAAATGTTATTCCTCAAATTTTAAATGATTATATATGTGCATTAATAAATGTTGTTTGTGCTTTAATTACTGGCAGTGGCTTTTATTTTTTTATATTTAAGATATAAATTAAATAAAGTTATATATTATTATCTCTGCATCTCACTGAGCTAGTGGCAAGGGCTGACAGTCTTAATAAATAAAAGTTGGATCTTTAACAGCGTGTATTTGCCTACTTTATAAATTTTCTAGGTTCAAATGGCCTAGTGGCACCCTGTATGGCAGATATGGTAAGACTCTAACTCCCAGATTGTTATAATATAAATACAGATACATTTAACTATTTTCATCTATTAATTATAACTCTCATCTTATGTAGAAATCAGTTCTAAGTTTCACATTCTCTTCTCTAACCATATACTAGATATTTCTCCTTTTTTTTCTTACCTTATTTATCTTTTATTTTTCCTTGCTTTTTTTATTTAATTTTGTTTTTTCTTTATTAATTTCTTATTTATAATGTTAAATTTATTGAGCAGTAGCAAAATAAAATATTGACAAGTGTTGATAATAAATATACCAAAGCAATACTGTATTTTAAACTACCTAGACGAACGTAATTATAAATTACTCGAAAATAGATATCAAAAGATGAAACGCTTTTTATGAGTAGCTTCTTTCCAGAAATCAGCCAAGGGAAAATCAAAATGCTATTATTACAAGTAATAAAAAGAAATGTTGATCATTTCATGAAGAAGACTAAAGGTCCATTACCACTTTCCAAAATTAAAATCTAGTACATATTTAATTAAAATAAAGGATAAGAAACAACTTTGGGTCAAGCGTTGTTAACCGAAAGGTCATCGCAGCCGCCTTTCAAGCAAGTAGTTGGTTGGAGACGGTTGTGGGTTCGTCTCCCGTCCGATGCTATGACATATTAAAGAAACAACTTTGTTTTATTTTTAGCAAAATTTTTTAAACAACTATTCACCTTTTTTTAATTCGGTTAAATATGTTTAAAATTTTTAATTTGACCCAGAATTATTTTCTATTGTTTTAAACAGAACAACAATTTGTTCGCGTACTGTAGTTGTTGTTACTATGTGAGTAAATAAATAATAAATGAATATTAATAACTGCTCACCAACTCGATTTAGAGAATATGAATTTACTGTCTTTTATTTCTAAGTTTGCATCCAAAAAATGCTTAATTGTCAGGAAGCTCATAGCTTTTAATAAAGGATTGAGTTAGATTTTCTTGAAGACAGACTAAATGTAAATATTTATGTGAGATGAAAATATTAAATACTTATGATAAACAATAAAAAAATAAAATTTTCAATATTCAACATTTTTTAAAGTTATCAGATAAGAAAAAGCACTTGGAGATGGAAAGTATCATATATTATACCTAAATTAGAAATTACTGTCAAGTGTGATAATATGGCATAAAACATATGAAGAACTATAACATATCAAATGAAGCATCGATTTTTTAAAATTAGAAGAAAAGAGGAAAAAACATCGCCAAATTATATTAAAGATGCAAATGTTTAAATATATGTGGAATGAAATTTATTATAACCAAAAGATGGAAAAATAGATTATGGAAACTAATAACTCATTGAACAGTATAATAATTAGATTCTCAACTTATTAAAAGATACCAAATATAATTTATTCTAAAGCATCAACAAGTTTTACTTTTGAAGAGATTAGGAACTCATAGAGATTTCCAGATTACTTCCGAATTGTTCATAATTTTAAACTGAGTTGAGTGGTTGAATTCAATAATTGGAAAATGTTTTAAAGTTAATAGTGCAAAGAATAAATTTGAGAATGAAAATTGAAATGTTAGAATTTGAATATGCGAAATTTGCAAAGGAATAGGTTAGATGGTCTCCTTTATTAAAATAAATAACTTAAATTATTGTTATTTTTTACTTATTTCTTACCTAATATTTAGCATCAATAAATAAGACACAAATTATAATGAAATGAAATAGTCAAGCATTGTTAGCCGAGAGGTCATCGCAGCCGCCTTGCAAGCAAGTAGTTGGTTGCAGACGGTTGTAGGTTCGCGTCCCGGCAGATGCTATGACATATGAAAAAAGGGAAAAAAATTATAATGAAATAATTTTTATTATCTATAATAAGATTGTATTTGTAAAACTTTTATACAACATATAAGATCTTTTCAATAAATAATCGACTTGTTTATTGACCAGAAATTTATAAAACGTTCGAGCAAAAGAAATGATCGAACTAGGCCCATTATTCATAGAGTTTGAGTTTCAGAGTCTGCCAGTCTACCCCTATATTAAACCATTTGGGTAACTTTTCAAAAATTTGTGTGTCACTGTTTGTCTGAATCAAACATTTATTTACGATTTTTTTTCCATTTAAGAAAAAATATTTATTTAAAATTAAAAATGAAATTACTACTGTATAGATGATGTTAAATATATTGTAGAAAATAAATCTGAATTTTTCTAGAACAATGCAAGATAAAACTAGTTCATAAAAGTGTACAAATACAATTGCTCTCATTGACCTCAATAAATATTGTAAATAAAACAATTTATTAATCAACATAATAGATGTGATGTATTGTGGCTTCTCCTTAAACAAAGTCAAGAATATCTCAGCAATTATGCCCAGATAAACCTGTTAGCCACTTTATTTTCCATTCCCCCCGCTCTAAATTTTCCCATATTCTGCTCCATCTCATTTCCACAACATAATCTTTGTCAACTCTATAACCTTTATATCTAAATCCCCTTTATCTTTTCCCAAAACCAGCATAGAAACCAATAATTCACTTTCTGTAATGTGATGATGTGATGCGATGTGATGTGCTGTGTTGTGGCTTCTCCTTAAATGAAGTCAAGAATATATCAGCAATTATGCCCAGATAAACCTGTCAGCCACTTTATTTTCCATTCCCCACTCTAAATTTTCCCATATTCTGCTCCATCCCATTTCCACAACATAATCTTTATCAACTCTATAACCTTTATATCTAAATCCCCCTTATTTTTTTTATTAAGAATAAACAGAGGTGCCCTCTAACAAATGTTGACATATACATTCATTAATCCACATTACATAGTCCCAAATTATAGTTAATTAAATGTACAAAATTCAGATAGAAAAGATTCATATAACAAATATAAAACTTTATCGAATGATTTATCAGGAATAAACCTTTGAAAATGGATATGATAATTCTAACCCTCAAAACAAAAAAAGACACTGCATATGTAACATGCTGATACATTTGTCTGTTATATTTAATATTTGTCATGCTATCTTTAAACTTCTCTGGCAGCAAATTTTTCTTTCTGAAAAATTTCAGCATCTTGCCTAATTGTAACTCTCATTAGTATGCAATACTCATCTTTTCAATAAGAATAATCAAAATTGCACTTCTTTAGATGTGATTTTACAGCAATAGGCTCTAATTACATGGGATTTGAACCCAGACCTTCAAGATTCCTTCAGTCATCCACTTTATCTTATACAACTGATACATATGATCACATATATGTGAAAATGATAAATGATTTCCAATATACTACATCATGCTGAACCAGCATTCGCAAGCTGCTCCAGATCATCTCTCTCTCTCTCTCTCACACACACACACACACACACATAAAATCAATGCTTAGTTTTTATTAAGATAGCAAACATTCAAACTTTTAATGGACAGATTTCAATCTTCTCCACTTTCCAACTTTTCAGCCATTCATGTCATTGAAAATCTGATGATGGCATATTCAAAGCCCCTTTTTTGCCAATTTTGTGATTATATCCATGTTGGGCATAAGTCATTATGCCCCCTCATATGTAAAACCCTAAGACCATTTAAATATCAGGAAGATAGATGGGCAGAATACAGGCTGAATCTGTAATATTTAAATGCAATTATATTATATATACTTAAGCTAAATGTAATTAGAGGATTTGAACACAGACTTTTAAACTCCCTTCAGTTACATACTTCATTTTATACAACTGATATACATGACGACATAAATGTGAAAAAGATAAATGATCTTCAATATACATATTCCATGCTGAAACAGCACTCATTAATTGGTCCCTCCAGCAAGTAAAAGAATATATTGATTGATGTTATAGTCTTGCCATCTATGCTGCATCTCAAGATCTTAGTTTATCTTTCTATTAAAAAGCTCTAAATTAAATCATACTTTCAAATTGAAAACCATCCAAGTTAAAAATTGCTGAAAACTTTTCTTTTATCATTAATTGATAAACTGCTTGATTTTTTAAAAATTAATTACTAAACCAATATCTTTATATATTGCATGTATTCTATAAATTATTATTTGATTTGTTAAGAATAGGATAGTCATCAATATTCTGTAAATCTAGAAGCCAAAAAAATAGTTAAGGTTTTAATATTTTTTAAATTGTTTTCTACAACTACAAATATGTTAACAAATAGATTATATATAGTTATAAAAAAACAAAATCAAATATGAATCTAAAAAGACTTATTTTAGTTCAATTTTCGCTAATTGAAATACTTATTCTATTATCTTATCAGTCTCTCAAAACGAGTAGCATAAAAATTTATTAAATGTTATTACAACATTTACATGTCTCTCTTTAAACATGATCATCCTTCTTAGTTATAGATAGTTTAATATGGAAAGCCTTTATAAACAGGATCTAATTCTAATTCTTCATAATTATATTTTCCATAAATCGTTTTTCTTCTCCAACAGTTAATATTCTTTAAATGTAACTCCATCTTAATTATAGCTATTACCAAGAATGTGATCAAATTGAAATTGGACTGAGATACCATCTTCCAATACATATATTGACAGAAATACAGTTCTACAGGTTACATTAATATCTGATAGAAGGATGGATGGATAGATAGATAGATAGATAGATAGATAGATAGATAGATAGATAGATAGATAGATAGATAGATAGATAGATAGATAGATAGATAGATAGATAGATAGATAGATAGATAGATAGATAGATAGATAGATAGATAGATAGATAGATAGATAGATAGATAGATAGATAGATAGATAGATAGATAGATAGATAGATAGATAGATAGATAGATAGATAGATAGATAGATAGATAGATAGATAGATAGATAGATAGATAGATAGATAGATAGATAGATAGATAGATAGATAGATAGATAGATAGATAGATAGATAGATAGATAGATAGATAGGCAGAACAGGCAGGGAGGGAAGGAGATAGGTAGGTAGGTAGGTAGATAGATAGATAGGTAGGTAGATAGATAGATAGATAGATAGATAGATAGATAGATAGATAGATAGATAGATAGATAGATAGATAGATAGATAGATAGATAGATAGATAGATAGATAGATAGATAGATAGATAGATAGATAGATAGGCAGAACAGGCAGGGAGGGAAGGATAGGTAGGTAGGTAGGTAGATAGATAGATAGGTAGGTAGATAGATAGATAGATAGATAGATAGATAGATAGATAGATAGATAGATAGATAGATAGATAGATAGATAGATAGATAGATAGATAGATAGATAGATAGATAGATAGATAGATAGATAGATAGATAGATAAAATTTTCTGTTTAGTACTATCTATTTCATATCAGAAAAAATTAAATGACCTTCAAAACATACTTTTGCTAAACTAGTGTCGTCATTTTGCTCTACCTTTTAAATATATTCATCATTATTCATTATTTATCCTTTATATTTTAATATGACTTAATCTAAAAGTATACAATCTATATAATCTCAATGGTGACATCTATTATTATATAGACTATATTATTATATAGACTATAAACTTAGCTGAACATCAATAGATCGTTATATGTATATACATAAACTACATTCGCCTGATATTATTTAAATTTCATTTTCTTTTTTTTTCCCATTTATTCAACAATATTGAATATATAAATTTAAAACTAGCCTCTTCAAAAAATAGTCAGCAGAAAAAGTAATTGATTCCCAAAATTCATTGCTGCTAAACCGGCATTGCCAGTGGTATCTGGTCCTCATATCCTCTAAAGTGTTTTCATCATCTTTCATTAATTAGAGTTTTATCTAAGCATCAAATGATTTATTGCTCAGGTGTTCATAAGAAGTTTGGTACTGTCGTGATCCATGTACCGTAAGCTACAGAATCTTATTCTACCATTACACTAAATCACTACATACTAGTAAAAGATAATATAACCTATCATACTTTTCATTTTTTTAAAACTCAGTCTGTGCTTTCAGAATAATTTTGCTTGTTAACTAATCATCCATGACTTTTTCGCACATCATGCTTTAAGCAATTAGAATGCAAAGATACTAGTTTCAGCTTTTTAAAAAAAAAAACAAGCAAACATATGCCGTACTTCGTTTTAATTTAGAAAAACATTTTTAATCATAAAATATTAATTATAATTTTAAATCATGATTTTCTAAATAGTTTACTAAGAGAATAATTAATATTTTTTTTCAGTATTTTACCTATTCAGTGTATAAATAAAAATGTAGATTAAATTATCTGCCCAGAATGATGTAAAGAAATAAAATATATGTGTATTATGATATGAGTAAGCAAAGATAAGTGATAATTATGAGTGATAAGTTGTCTTCGCCTACTTTCAGCAGAATACTATTTTCCTTTCACTATAACTATGCCACTAAAGCAAGCTTTAATAAATAATAAATGCCAGATGATAATGCTTAATAAATCCTTGTCCAGTGCTATCCTATTCAATATTTCCAGCATAGTTTTTAGCTTAGACTTTCATCATTGAAAAAAAAACTAAAAGCACTATATATATAAAGAAAGACAGACAAACAGTCAGATAGATGGATGGATGAATGAGTAGATGGACAGATCAATCAATCGATCGATCGGTAGATAGATAGATAGATAGATAGATAGATAGATAGATAGATAGATAGATAGATAGATAGATAGATAGATAGATAGATAGATAGATAGATAGATAGATAGATAGATAGATAGATAGACAGATAGATAGATAGACAGACAGACAGACAGACTGTCAGACATACAGACAGACAGACAGACAGACAGACAGATAGATAGATAGATAGATAGATAGATAGATAGATAGATAGATAGATAGATAGATAGATAGATAGATAGATAGATAGATAGATAGATAGATAGATAGATAGATAGATAGATAGATAGATAGATAGATAGATAGATAGATAGATAGATAGATAGACAGACAGACAGACAGATAAATAGATAGATTCTGAACTGGTTTTAAATTCATGTGATAATATAGACAAGTTAGTTTAAATTGAAAACCTTTATATGTATATTAGTAAAACAGAGAAGTAAATGAAGATGTATTAGCTCCTAAAGGTTTAGATACACAGTTCCAAGATCTAAAACTCCACACTGATGAAAACCATAAGCTAGAAACTTATCTGGGAATTTTGGATAGGATCACACTGGATAGGGATTTATTAAGCACTGTCATCTGTCATCTATTAATTGCTAAAAGTTATACTAGGTTTTATAGTTTTCGTGAATGCAAAAATGTATGTTGCTAAAATAATTTATTCCAGCACCTCAGTTGGTTATAAACTTTAATTAAAATTAATTAAATAATTTATTGCTTGGAATTCAAAACATTTGAACTTAGAGCCATTATCTATGGAATTTGAGCTTTAGAATACAGCAATCTATTTCTATAGTTTAGAGCAAGGTTAGAGAAGCAGACTACAATAGTTAAAAGTTTATGGATTGTGGTTCCTATTATGTCATTTCTAGTACTCAAACTTTTTGAGAACTTCCAGCAATAAATCATTCAATCGTAAACTTTAAAGAGATCTTGTATTACTAAAATACATCAGATTATGAAAATTCTTTAGCAAGTAAAATTTTAAATTTATTTTTATATCAAAAAATGTACAAAAATCCGTTTTATCTTTACTTTTATATTTCTAATTTGTAATTTCTATAAATATTTTTAATATATAGGGTATATGAGCACAGACTTTCAAACGACCCACCACTCTCCACACTATCTCATAACACTGATACACTTGAACACATATATGTTGAAAAGAAATAATCACCAATATCCGTATTTCATGCTAAACCAGCAATCATCAGTTTGTCCAGATTACTAGCTCTACACATATATGCTATAAGTGCTCAGATATATATTAAGATAGCCAATCCTCATACTTTAATGGAAAGTTATTACATATTAGAGATGTCTGTCCTTCCCTTGTATATGTATTAAATGGATTATGTCCTGTACATGAGGGGTCAGATTGACCTTAGGTCAATTACATATATAGACACAGGTATATAATAAGCCCGTGTTTCAGTTATTACATAGTAGAGATGTCTGCCCATCCCTTGTATATGTATTAAATGGATTATGCCCTGTACATGAGGGGTCAGATTGATCTTAGGTCAACATGGGTGTTCAAGTATATCAATGTTATGAGATAGTGTGGAGAGTGGTGGGTCGTTTGAAAGTCTGTGCTCATATACCCTATATATTACATATATAGACACAGGTATATAATAAACTTGTTTCAGTTATTATAAATATTTTTATATATAAGTTATTTATGACAATAGTAATTATTTTATTCCTTTTTTGAATTTAAAGATCTTTTTCACATTTTTTTTAAAGCAAAACTTATTTAAAAATCTATATATACCTATATCCCATTTAGCACAGGATCTTTATGCAAGGATTTAGCATAATGGTCACCAACATTTTGTACTCTATGTTTTGTTTTACAATCAATTATTCATTAAAACGATTGCAAAAAAAAAATTTTTTTTGGCAACTATCTTGTAAGATTGATGACATCATAGAATAGAGACTTTATGTCATCCAAAAGAAAAATGTTGATCTTTATGTTAAAGATGTATAATGTAGAATTTATTGATTATATATAGTACAGTATATAATGTTATACAATATTTTGATTGTAAAATTAAACTAAGATTAATATACAGTATTTTAGTTTTTATCCAGTGTTCTTGCAAGACAATAAGTTAATTAATGAAATACAATAGCCAAATCTATTAATATTATATTTTTAAATGTGTACATTTGTTTAAAAATTGTAGATTCACTCACTTTTATAGATTAAAATTCATATTAATGGCAAAAAATTACAATCATCATACAGTAACTGTAAAATTTAGATATTAGAATTATAAGTTATTTTGAGAAAAAGATTTCATATGCAATTGTAATTGTTTATTATACAGTATTATCTTAATTTTAAATCATAATATCTTAATTCATTTCAGAGATATCCAAGCCAACAGAGGCATTATCAAAAACACAAAAAGATACAGTGCTGAAAAAAGAAATACAAATTTTATTCAACATAAATTAAAAAATGAGTTTTAATCATATACTAATTATACTATTAATAATTAATTTTAAATTATACACTATATGAGCTGAAATATTAATTTTGAATTAAAATTTTCTAGTCAAATTAAAACTGATAATATTGTTAATCTAAAGTATTTTCAATAAAAAAGAAAAAAAGAGAAGAAAATAATTTTATGAATTATTCAATTAATTATCTGTTTCACATGAGAAAACTTATCAAATCTAAATTAAAAAATAATATATATTCATTATATTTTAAATCATAATCTCATAATTTTATTTAATATATGCAAAATGATGGCATTATAGCAAACTTAAAAAAATTATAGCATCGAAAAAAAATACAAATTTCATTCAGCATAAAACTAAAAATAAATTTGTTTGTATGTTATTAATAATTAAGTTTAAATTGTGTACTGTTATATATTAGCTAAAATATCCAGTCAATAAATTTTAAATTTGAACCTTTATGAATGCTAGTTTTAGTCAAATCAAAACTGCTTATTATGGCATATTTTGGATAAAAAAGGAAAGAGGAAGATGATTTAATGCATTTTGCTTTGAATAATAAATTTTTTATGATGAAAATGCAATACAAATAAATTGAAAAAGTTTCATAGTTTTGACTTTTATTTAAATAACTTGTATTTCTGCCATTACAATATACTGTATTACTTAAAAAATTGTGATGTCATTTCAAGAAAGTAGCTACCATGCATATAAAATGGGACATTTCATACCATAAAAAACTATAAAGTGCTGCTTATTTAGATCTGTATAATACATAATATAAAAACAAGTCTAAAATACTTATTATAATATGCAAACATTCAATGCATTTCTTTCTTTTTTTAATATGTCAGAATTTTTACTTTTTTAGAATTTAATTATGTGATTAGATTATGGCAATGAGCAATTCTACACCCCTTGCATCATTGATAAATAACAAGTCTTTATGATCATCATAGTACAGCTACCGAGATATTATTAACATTGCTTTTTTGTAATTTTAAATAATTTCACATAAATAATATATGGTTATGAATTTTTTTTTTTAATGAAACTTTAGTATTCGGTTTTTCAGTGATAATGATTAACAATGAAGAACACAAAAAATTATTAACTGTGAGTTTTATCAGTCCATGTTTTCATACATTTACACAGTGAAACCAAACTTTTTTTCTAACAATATTCATGTTTTTTAATGTTTATAGTTACATACATTTTCAACTGAAATTATATAAGCAACTAATGCCCTCACTTCTTTAATCTATGGATCAAAGAATCATTACTTTCAAGTTGTACTAACTTCAACAACTAAGGCAGCATTTTGTTAATACTTTGTACAGACACACTAACAAAAAATTGATGATGATAACAATGAAGAGCTTTTGCCATTATGCATGAAAGAATTACTAATGAGAAATTAATGGATGAAGAAAAGAAAAACAATTTTAAAAAATCAACAAGCCTGTAGTGAAGCCATAAACAGGATTTTCTAAAAATTTAGCCTGTTTTAGAATGCTCCATCAAATCTAAAAATGTCTTAAATCAATGAATGAGATTTTATAAATACACATACTGTATAAAAAAAATCAAAGAAGCCAGTCGACCATTCATTTTAAACTTTTTCACCAGAGATCCTTGGCCATCAACACCTGGTCTATCTCCAAAAAAAAGCCAAGATCATCAAAAGATTTAAAAAAGAATTATCCTTACAATGAGTGACTGATAACTCAGATAATTGGATGTCAAGTGCTGAATGGATGGATTATAAAAAATAACATTAAGCTGTTTTGTCTTTCTACATAGATTTAAGTTGCATTATCTTAAATACGTAGATGTTTTTAAGTGCATATCTGCATGATACATGACAGTACAGTTTATACATGCATATATTGTACAATTGATATATATATATATATTATAACCTACACTCCCAACACCACTCATATACATTACATGAGCGAAATGCCCAAGCACCAGTTCTATTAATGAATAGAACAATAGAACAAGATATATAATACAAAACTATTATTGAGACTCTTCAATTAAGTCTATGTTCAGCTCAGCTCAGTGGGAGGCTATAGGAAGTTCAAAAGATACAAAATTATAAGTAAGTGAAAGAAGAAATATCACAAAACATTAAATATAATGTAAATCCTTTTTATTAATTAATTGCGTGATAAAGAATCACAATGTTTATTTGTACAATCTATTAAAATATTCTTTCAACTTAATTTCTTCCTTCATCCAAATATAGCATATATCAGCTTGCTATAATTATATTCCTAAACAATTCTATGACTTGTCATATCATAATCTAAACATCTACTTTAATGCCAATCAAGAAATAAACAATAAGATCTCAGGGAATTTAACAAACACAGTTGAATTAAATAAAAACATTGGCCCATAAGTTATAATTCTAAAGTATGATAAAATGTAATGAAACAAATTGACTGAAATATTCTACAGTGTTTCAATGATAAGATAATGACAGAAGTAGGGTATTTTAATTTCATATCATCATCTAACAAATATACTAACTTGGAAACCTTTCTAATACATTTATCCAGTGGCAAATGTTCTTTATAATGTTTGGATTAAGAAAACAATATTGTCAGACACCAGCAAATCTAATATTATAACTATAAAATAATATATCTACTCTATAATTGATTTATGAAATGTGGAGATGTGGAAATGGAAACATGAATGTATACAATAATAACTCAAGACACAGTTTTAAGATGTTAAATAAATAAAACAAATCATTTATTACACTAAAATAAATTTGATTTAACATGATATTTACAATTGGACTACTTGTCCTACAGATTTTTAAATTATCAAATAAACTTTGAGCATCAGTTTGGGATTATCCCTATTATCAAAGCAAATTAACAACAAAACTTAAATATTCTGACTTCGAACACATGCTTTGCCTACATGTTTCATCTACATGACACTAAATAAACAACATGTTATATTATTAGCACAAAAAATACTTTTGAGAGGATATTACTATTGATTAATAAAATAAATCAAATTAATTATATTTGGCTCTCAACAAAGCAACTTTCTCTAATTGACTAAATAATCACTTTCAATTATGTATACCTTTCATGCATAGCAACAAAATCCTGTTCATTCTGATGATTTGATGATTTATAACCTTTATTTAAATAAATACACTGTATTTTAAAATATTTATTTCCTGTTTTAATCTCAATAACTTTATACTTCTATTTAAATGAATGTAATGTATTTCAAAACATTTATTTCTCATTTTAATTTCAATAACTCTATGCTTTATATACGCGATATTATTTATATTACGTGCGTGTGTGCATATGTCAAGCAACAATAGTAGAAAACAATCTTTTCCACAAACTATCCATTCATCAAGAAAATATCATACAATTATTTTATTTCAGACAATGTCGTAATTCATCAATAAAATAAGACACTAATATTACATAAAGGATTACTTTAACAATTTATCTGGCCACATATTAATTAACACAGAGCTATATTTTCATGATTATACAGATTATACATTATAAGGGAAATCTACATGAGGAGCAGATAAACTCTTACTGAACACTTCTACAATAATTCATCTGATTCTAAATACACTGTTGGTGGGGAACCTTTCTTCATCACCAAGAATATAAGAAAAACATCACATAACTTCCTAAACATCATTTAATCATACTTCAACAATAACTCTTCTACTTCTAAATACACTGTTGGTGGGGACTTCTTCCTCATCACCAGGGCTCTAAGAAAACATCACTTAACTTCGAAAAATATCATTTAATCATACGCATATAATATAAACTAGGCTCTACTCATGGAAAAACATATAGTAAATAAGCAAAATCTTTTATCCCTACAAACATTAGAGCGCAATCAGATTTCTTTTCATTCTCAAAGCTTTTCTAAATATCGAACATTATAAATACACGCTGGCAGATAAATACATACAGATAACATACCAATACGTTCAACTCAGTAGAATATGACAGCATCCGAAATTTATACATAAAATATTCACAAACTGAATTTTATCAAACAAATGTCATAATTGTGCAAAACAGACAGACACACAACCGCAAATAAATGTATATATAAAATTAACTCTAAATTACACACTATGCAGGCAACATGGTAATTAAATATTGCATTAAGGTATAACTTTTAATTCAGAATAAACTTTAGGTTACTTTTAAAATTTAATAGTTATAATTATTACGAACAAACTTTCTTTCATATCTAGCAAACTATTTCTATTATACGTTTGTTGATTTAAAAAAAGAACAAAATTCTCACTTTGAGATAATAAAGTATACAAAATAAATATAAACCTCTCTAATAATATATTAGAAAAAAAATACTTCTTTCTTTTACCTTCGTAAAAGAACAATAAGACATATTTGTACAAAATCAATTTTTACCAGCGTATTCCTCATTTGGATATGCTTCGGAGATGATCTAGAACAGTGGTCTTCAACCTTTTCACACCTGCGGACCGATAAAAATAAGGATAAGGCTTCATGGACTGGAAAAAATAAGGATAAGGTTTCATGGACCAGCAGAAGTCTATAGATAAATTTTCTTAAAGATGTAAATAGCTTAGCCTTAGATGAAGATATATATATATGGAGTTTGTATAATAAAAAAAACTTTTTTTTTTTTAATTTTGAATTTTTTTAGAAAAGTAATAAAAAATTTAATTCTACCCCCCTCCCCATAAACATCTGTGATAACTAGAAAAACAAATTAATTTATGTATGATTGATTAGATTTTGTTCTGTTTCTCTTTTTTTAATTAGGTAAAAGTGCGATGAAAAAAATAAATAAAAATTGTTTATATTAATTAAAAGTTTAAAATCTTATTATTTTGTTATTAAAAACTTTCTTGCCAGTCTAGCACGGACCAGCAAAAAACTTCTACGGCCCAGCACCGGGCCGCGGACCGGTGGTTGAAGATCACTGATCTAGAAAGTCAAAATAACCCAAATTATAAATAAAACATAATAACAAGTAAGCCTATCTATCTATAATATACATTAAAAATGACAAGCAATAAAAAAAAAATAAAGAAATAAAAAGTTATTTGTTTTGTAACTTAAAATAAAAGTTCACTTGCAAAGCTCTGCTCCAGGTTTATGAAACAATATGGGACACATTTCAAACTGAATTTAAATTAAAATAAACTTCTGCAGGATAACTTAAAAAAATATAATCATAACTTAAATATGACCTAGCACCTCCAGTGTTCATAGCCGAGCTATTTGAGTTTACTATATCACACATAAGTAATTAATTTCTCCTTTATCATGATGAAAATATGACATTCTCCATTGTAGTTCTAAATTAAGTACGTAATTATTCTTAGTAGTTTTCTTGAATAGCATTTGACACTTTATAGTCTATTATACGCATGGTTTATTCTTAAATATTGTCAATTAAGATACCATGATTCATTAGTATTTCCACAATTAATAATACTTTGTTTTATGTTCCATCTTTATCGAAGAGAGCAAAAATTACCCGCATTTCTACTCACATTTTATTTCCTTAATTTAAAATACATATTTCCAGAAATACCAGATAAATAAATACTGTCATCTCTTTATGATGAATTTAAACATGGCATGATTTATCAAAATATGCATATCCTTAATTTTATGTTTAATCCTCACAAAAACATAACACAGAAAATAGTGAAGAATTGAAATATATTCTGTAAAATAGTTCAGCATGAGTTTTCCAGATATATTAAAAGACACATGTTGGTTAATGATACAACAATAATATTTATGCAATTTATTCTTATTTAAAATGACAATTAAATGAAGTAATGTAGACTGGATGTTATCAACATACATTTTTAAAAGAGCAATAGTTATGAAGCGGTTAATTCAAAATGTTTAAATCAAGGAGAGCAAAGTAAACTAATGTACCTTTTTTAAAAAAATTTAGAACTGCATCCTAATTAACTTTTCCCTTAATAAATTTCTTAAGATCCTTTTGAAGTTTTACTCCAAAGCCTTTTTAAAATCAATTTGACTTCAGCAACTGGCTTTAATTTTCACAATAATGAGCCACTGTTTACTGGTAAAATTACAATACATAATAAGCAATTTTTTTACTGGAGATCTTTGTTAAATAGGTCTCTTTAGCAAAAGGTCATTTCCCTTCACAATGTTACTCGCATGCTTCTTTTCTATCTAAGCTAATTACATATTCAAAAAAAATAATATTTTCTAAAAAAAAAAAACATTTTGATTTTTAGAATTAAATCAAGACAAAAAAAAAATAGCTTTTACAAACTTGAAAGAAAAATGAATATTAATTAACTATTAAACAAAATGATTAATAATTTATTTAATTTGTAAAATAATCCATAGATTCAACTATCTATTATTCATTGAAAAGAAATATATATTTGTTAAATTATTTAAGATAATTACTGTAATTTAAATGTTTTTTTATTGTACATGTACTATTGTTTGCTGGGTTGTTTTCTCATCCTTGGTGTTCGCCTCAAGATGTCTCTATTTCTAGGTAAATTCCTAGAAATATATAATTTCACCAGCCTTCACCCAACAAAAGAGGAAATTTTCTACATTATAAATGCAGAAAAGACCTCACGATATGTTGGACAGTGGCGGTGTCGGCGACAGAAGCCAACACAAATGAGACTTCTTTCTATAATAAAACACAGAAAGAGTTTCCAACAGCTGCCGGTTATGGCTCTTTTTTTTTCTATGCTAAAAGCAAAGAGAAAGAAATGCCTTGATTGGCTGCTGTAGTAGTCGATTTTGTTCATCATTTTCTCGTAATAGTAGAATATCTATTTTCTCTGTAGTTTCGTGTGAGAGTGTGTGTATTTGAAGCAGTTGTAGTTTTTTAAATTTGATAAGACGTCTATTTTTTTTAATGTGGTATAACTTAGGTTACTGTTGTAAGTTTAGTAATAATGTCCTGAAGATTCCATTATGAATGGGTAACCCTCAAAAATTGCTTTTAAGGGTGCAAAACAGAAAAAAAAATAAGGATCACGCAAAAAGGATCATTTTCGCGAGAATTCATCCATGACCAGTTACCTTTGCTATACTGAATATATATATACGCACAAACAAAAACAACCCAATGTCTAATTATTAGGAATTATTTGTCCAAAAAAGAAAATTAGTCAGGTATTATTATTATTATTATTATTTTGTTACATTTATTATTTCAAAATAAGATTAGTTTTTATATCTACACACTAACAAAAACAACCCAGTTCCTACTTAATTACTGTCTTAAAAAAAAAAAAAGCAAATTCAACGTGGTTTGGTTTTTTTCAATGGAGTATTTGAATTACGGTATTATTTTATATATATATACAAAAGATTTACCAAAAAAAAAAAAAGAAACCCACTTTCTGATTAATTACTGTCAAAAGAAACGCAAATTAGTCGGCTATCATTTTTAAATTTAGTATTTCAATAATGGTATCCTTTTTATATAGACAGAGTTAACAAAAACAATGCACTTTCTGATTCAGTACTGTCCCCCCCCCCCCAAAAAAAAAAGAAAACAGAAATTAGTCGGGTATCATTTTTCAATTGAATCTTTCAATGACAGTCCTTACTAATAGTAGTCGGGTATCAATTCTAAATTGTAGTACAGTATATAAATGATGTTACTTTTGATCAATTTAGAATTATGTCTGGCTTTTACTCTTGACCAAAAATACCGTAACTTTAAAAAAATACACACATAAAGTCCAACAAAAAAAATGAGAAAAAGCCCCGTAACTTTAAAGACACGCACAAACTCAAAAACAATCTAAGATTAATAAACATTGACTTATTACGTCTTGCTTTTGAATCAAATGATTGATTTACTCTTGCAAAAAAAAAAGGTACCATAACTTTAAAAAGACACACATAAAGTCCCCCAAAAAAATATTAGAAAAAGGCCTGTAACTTTAAAGACACATACACAAATTCAAAAACAAGATAAGATTAATAAACATTTACTTATTACGTCTTGCTTTTGAATAAAAGTATTGATTTACACTTGCAAAAAAAAAAAACAACGTAACTTTAAAAAGACACATATAAAGTCCAAAAAAAAAAAAAAGTTAGAAAAACACCGTAACTTTAATAAGACACACACAAACTCAAAAACAAGATAAGATTAATAAACATTTAGGAAAAAAATGAAAAAACTAACATCATATAATAGTATTAGTTAGTAGAATATTTTATTATAAATCTAAGAAATCAGATCTTTTTAGATCAAATCGATCATTTAGGTCGGGCCCCGGAATCATTATATGTATATATTTTTGATTAGCATCAATGCCATCTCTAGGCAAACACCAAGAATGAGAATACAACCGTTTGCTGTTATTAAAAGATGAAAATGAAATGAAACATAATACAGACATATATGCATGCACATGTACTGCAACCTAAATATTAAACGATCTTAACTAAATATAATTGAAATGGCTATTAATTGTTGACAAAAGGATAATTATTAAAGAATAAGGATTTTGAAACCATTCAACCAATATTACACTAACATAAAATAACTGCATCTTTCTGACAAAATGTATCAATTCCATTAATAAACAACCTTTCTTCCTCACATTAAATACCCCGTTAACCACAATAATAATAATGAATACTTATAAAGTGGTCTGTGAACTGCATAAGCAACCCATATCTAAGCTCCAAACAATTTCCAGCAAAAATTTTTAAAATTCTAAGGCTATTTCATTTTTTTTTAATACAATATAATTATTCAATGCAGATACAAAGCATCTCAATTCCTTGTGCCCATTCAGATGGTCACAATATATATATATATATATATATATATATATATTGTGACCATATATATATATATATATATACAAACAACTTAACCTATATATATATATATATATATAGGTTAAGTTGTTTGTTACACATTTATAGCATAATTTTTATCTGCAGGTTTTGGGAAATCAATTGTATTCATTAAGTGAGATAAAGATGCATATATAAGCAGTTTGAATTTGAAATACTAATTTATTAAAATATTCAATGATTAGTTTGGCTGTAAATTGCTATCTACCAGTTCATTAATTTGAAAGAAGAGAGGAATTAATAAAAATCAGTTATAAAAATCAGCATTCAACATATTCTGTAATAAACGATTTCCTTTACCATTGTTCGTAATGATTATATTGCACTTTAACACAAAATGGTGAAATTATTAAACTAATAAACAATAATAATATTTGGCTTATTGCTTTTGGGGTATGTTAACTTCCATATTCATAGCCTTTGTCATTAGTGATACAGTGCAGTTGTTTTATATGCAAATCTATGCAAATCATTTAATTCGACCATTTCTTTGAAATCTCGAAACATGGATCTCATCTATTGATGGCATTTGGGTTTACCAATTTGCATTCAAGTCCAATATAATCATTCAACATATTGTGCATATGGTCTCCATTGAATATTCAATGTTATTTAGAGCAGTCATAAAATAACAGACCCAGAATTTTCCGGGATTAAAATTCAATTTGCCACTTTTATTGGCTGAATGTCTTGTGTAACTAACCATTTAGTTATTTTTATGAATACTTCATGGAACAATCATGTCTGAATAATTTACTAGGACAAATTGCAAGCAGATTCTAAATAACCATTTTAAAGTAAACTTGCAAATATGTTTATCCTTTTGTATATCAATGCCTATCCATTTTGTTTGATTATGTGCAATTAAAATTATTAGTTATTTATCGAATATTGTGTATAAAAACAAATGCCCCTTATAGACAAAGAGAGTTCTGGATATCAACAATTTTCTTCAATGTTGATCGCATTACCAACCTATGCTTTAAAAGACCACACATTATACGTTTGTATTACTTGCAAGGAAGATTTTTATTAGATGTGCTTTATCAATTCTTGCTTATGGATCTGAGACTTGGACAGACATTTCAAAACACCCAAAGAAATGTAGAATGATGCACCATTATGAGTAACAAGAAGATATTGAAAATGGAATACATGACTAAAAGAACAATAGGCATCAATGACATCACTGAAAGTATTAACAAAATAAAATGGAACTGGTTCACGCATATTGCTAGAAGGGATGATTGATAATAGATGAACATTTGAAGCTTTAAATTGGATCTCAAAAGATTTAAAAAAACCTAGAAAGAGATAACATATAAGATAGCTAGATAAAATAAAGAAATTTGTTAGTGTGGTGTGAAAAAGAGAGGCTAGAAATAGA
The DNA here is from genome assembly GCA_028023455.1 of Epiperipatus broadwayi. Lineage (NCBI taxonomy): Eukaryota > Metazoa > Onychophora > Udeonychophora > Euonychophora > Peripatidae > Epiperipatus > Epiperipatus broadwayi. The sequence goes on along the minus strand of JAQFVV010007232.1, from coordinate 6,988 downwards.
GCAAACTGGATTGAAGTTGAAGACAGACCTTTTATTCTATAGCGGATCAATAATGTTTGGAAATGATGATGATGATGACTACAAAAGTTTTTTTTTAAAAAAGCACAAGATAGATATGTATGTGTTACAAATGGATTTAATAAAATAATATGATATTCTAATTAAATAAAAATCAGTGTCTTATTAAAAAGATCAATAGATAAAAGTGTTTTAACTATTAATAAAATAAAAAAAAAAAGGCAATCTAACTGCAAAGCTATTGTCATTTCTTTAATTTTTAATGTTTTCAAAGTTAATATAAAACTCCAGAGAAAGTACATCATTAAAAACTAGGATATCTTTTTCTCCCAATTGATTCAATATCCTGAAGCCAATCTGAAAATATTTTTTTTATTATACTGAATTTAGACAATTGTTCTCCGGAGACGACAAGTGAAACTAGTCTAGAGGCAAAGGATTTCTTAACATTACTTAAAAATCTATAGTTGCGATAAAATAAAAAAAAGAAGAAGAAGAAAAAAATCTGTAGTGTTTTCATTGCAGACTGGAGAGATTAAGTGACCTGTCTATTATGTATCCACTAAAAAAAAAAAAAAAAAAACTGAAATATTAACACACACATGATTGGCATTTTTGCGATTTCTTCATGTTTTTCTATTGTTTTCTTAATATTTGAATACAAGTGTAATATATATACTGAACTTTAGATGTAATTATAGAAGATTTAAACACAGACTTTCAAGCTTCCTTCAGCTGTCCTTTCCATCTTACATTACTGATACACATGATCACGTAAATGTGAAAAAGACAAATGATCTCCAAAGTACATATTTCGTGCTGAACCAGCATTCATCAATTGGTCCATATTATCATTTCACGCATATATGTAATTAGTGCTCACTTTATATTAAGATAGAACACCTTCAAATTTTAATGGATAGACTTCAATCTTCTCCACCTCCAACTCTTAAGTATCCATTTTATAGAAAATCTGATGTTGGAATGCTTAAAACCCTTGATGATGCCAATATTGTTGTCATACCCATCTTTAAGCCACTCTGACCCCTTATCAGATTTTCAATAATATGGATAGCTAAAGAGTTAGTTGTAGGATGGGGAAGAGTTATCTTAATATAAACTGAGCACTGATTACATGTGTGGGAAATGATGTGGGCCAATTGATGAGGGCTGATTCAGCACAAAATACATACATTGGAGATAATTTCTTTTTCACATTGTGTAGTCAAGTGTATTGATTATATAAGATTGAGTGGATAGCTGAAGTGAACTTGAAAGTCTGTGTTATTGCTTTATGCAAATAATTGTAGACATTTAGATAGACAGTATTGGCCAGATTTGCCAATTACTAAGGAAGTTTGAGCGTTTTTCCACCTTCTACCCTCTAGTTAAAAATAGCTCGATTCTCATTTACCAATTAAAGTTAGCTGGATAAGCTATGAACAACTACATGAACTTTAATTCAGTTCACAAGCATATGGACAAGTACATTATTATTACACTATAAAGCCCTTATAACAAAGTATCTAAATTAAAATAATTATAAAATTATTCATTTATTACATTTAAATTCATTCTTGATATTTTCTTTGTAATTTTTGGAGTTTAGTTAAAAGGAAAAAAAAATTTTAAACCATTATTTTTTTAAAAGCGTATTCAGTTCCCTATCAAAAAAAGTACTAATCATTTAAAGCCTCCATTCTACCTCATCTACTTAAATCAGATGAATAAAGTCATCTGAAAAAGGTAAATGGCTCCTAAGTTGCACTTCTAACTGAAGGCCACTTTTCAATTGCTCCAGGCTATATACTTTTACACATATCTTCATAATTTGTTCAAAATTTATCAATGTAAAATTACTAAAATGTAATTCACAAGGATCAATACTTTTGCATTCATATATTTGACACTATCCACTTTACATAATTATGTTAATGACTATTACTAATCATTTATTAGGCTAGATATAATCATACCAATTTTAGTTCAGCAATAAATTTAAACTTAATTAAAGATTAATATATCTTATTTTTACCAAACACAACTATGTAGTATAAATAATTCAATTTTATCCATCTTTTTTTCCCAAACATAATATCTAGCTATGCTTTAAAACATTCATTACATTGCATCTGCTTATAACATATGAATAAAGATATCTAGAAAAATCAAATGGCTCCCCACAATGCATTTCTGACTAAACCAGCTCTCTTCAGTTGGACCATGTTATTACATAAATAAAAGAATTCAGTTTTACTAATATATTATTGTCATTTATGAATTGACCAGGAATATTATTTTGTTCTGGCCCAATATAAACTTTAGAAGCACTGCTCTCAATCTAAGATTGTAAAAACAAATCATAATTAAAATTTTAAATATATATAAATCATAATTTTATATTAAAAATAACTTCAATTTAAGATTTTAATAATATCAAATATTACATTTATCACTAAATTATTAATAAACAAATAATCCAGGAAGTCATGAGATATCAGAGTATTCTAGTTCAGAGCTAAGCATAACAGCATCATTCAATTAAACACATCAATTCATTTCAACAAAATCCTTCAGTTGGAGAACATGAGGATATGCTTTCAATTTTACTTTGACTCCTGTGACTATCTATGTTACTATTTTGCTGATTTGCATTTATTTGATGATAGGAATTGGAATTTAAAATAATATTGATTTATTAATAAAAAAATATGTCAGTATTCTACAAAGTAAAGTTCTTTAAATAAGCCAAAAATTAGCTCACAATCTGCGTTCATTAATTCTGTGTTCTCGGCTGCAACAGCATTTGTGAGACTTTTAAGAATCATCTTTTCATTATTTTAAAAAATAGGTAAAAAATTGTATATTTTGTATAACTTATTTACATATTTATGATTACTTTTACAAAATATTAGTATAAAAATTACTAAAAAATATATATTCATGATCACATTGAGACTTTCTTTTGAACATATTTCATCTTTAAAAATACAAGTTAAGAAATTCATAGTAATGGTAAAAATGAAATTATGATAAGTAATAATCTGCCAAGCACTATAGTACAGAACTTTGGTAATGTTTTAATAATTTGCAAATTTAGTTTGACATTTTAGAATTTTATAGTTTTAAACCACTAAACATCACATGATCACTATCTCATACTAGCACATAATTGTTATTAAACAAGGCAAAACTCTCTCCATACAGTAGTGCCACCCTGTGCCAATCAAAGCAATCAATGAATGTCAGAAGGCTTGTGCATAAATCCCTATCTAATGCCTACTCATCCAATATCCCCAGACTAGTTTCTGGCTTGTGGCCATCATCAGTGAGGAGCCTTGGGCATTAGATAGGGGATTTTATGCACAAGCCTTCTGGCATCCATTGATTACTCTGATTTGGCACAGGGTGGCACTACTGTATGGAGAGAGTTTTGCCTTGTTTAATTTTATAGTTTTGTGATAAATTAACAATAATTCATTCTGGCTTTAAAAATGAAGTTCAATCAATAAAGATTTTGTTAATTTATTTTTTAGCCAGCATTGCAGTAATCATACAACAACAAAAAAATTAAATGTTCCCAATATGTATTTCATTTTATTTCACTTTAATATTCTTTTTCTATATTTTCAAAATTCAAATATGATTTTTTAGAATGACTTTCACTTATAAACTTATAGTTCAAAGAAACTAAGACCAATTTATTGAATTCTAATATAGAATAAAGGTTTAAATATAAAAATCAAATATTTAATTTAATAAATAATGTAATTTTCCTACACCACACTTACAGAATGTAGGCACTGATTCTTATCCATCATTAACACCTTAGGGAGGGATATAATGACCAAAGATATTTGAAAAAGATGTATGATCCTCACGATGCACATTTCATGCTTAACTAGCACTCATCAGTTGGTCCAATAATGTAATTTTTGCCACACCACATGTACAGAAGGCTGTCACTGACTTCTATCCATCATTAACACCTTGGGGAGGGATGTAATGACCCAAGATATGTGAAAAAGATGTATGATCCCCATGAAACACATTTTATGCTGAACTAGCACTCATCAGTTGGTCCAAATCACAATCTCTTACACATACCTTTATCATTGTTCAGTATATAAATAAATAGATAGCAAATTACTACAGTTTAATTAATGTGTTAAACTTACTAGCCTCACAACTTTGACACAAATCACATAATGAAAATATGAATGACTAATAAAAATTATTAATATACTTCAATTATTGAGTCTGTACTCAAGTTAAAACTTGCATCATATGACATTAATTAGGCTGCACTAAATTGCACAGTGCCTTACGATATTAGTATATGAACAAAATTATTATATATTATTTTAAAAGCTATATGCATGTGTTTCTGTGATCTATGTTTTTATGTAAATAAAAATCTTAATTAATTAAATAAAAATGAAAATCCAAAATCTGATAGCACAATATGCACACAAACAAAAAAAAACAATAAGAACAAATGACACATATAAAATAATAGAAATAAGACATCTTAAACCATATTAGAAACAAGATATTTTAAGCTATAATACAAACAAGATAAATACAATCAAGAAAATTTTGAAGAGAGATTGGAAGCATTATAAAACATATACTGCATTATCCACATAACAATTGTTTTCTAAGTGGGATTTCATTTACTAAAATAGGAATTCTATTGATCTTGATCTATATAATGTGTTTAATAGAAAGCAAAGTATAACTAAGAGGTTATTTCTGATAAATTATTTATTAAAAGTTTATTATAAGCAATAGATTGTTTTCAAATCTATTTCTGCTTTCTTTTTTTATTATACAAGTGATTTTAATAATAATAAAACATAATTTACAAAAATAAAGTATCATCAACATTTTCAAACATTATCAATTCACAGAGTATATTTTTCTCCAAGATTAATCCATTTGTTTTAATTAATGATTTCTCTTATCCACATTATTCCAAAAACATCTTCTTACCTTATCAGTACTATTTTATAGGTGAACTCTTTCTATTTTTTTTACAATCTCTTGGAGTTCTGTTTAAGACTTCAGCAATCCATAATGTGACAAATTGGTCTCATAGCATACAATAAAATGTGTGTGTGTGTGTGTAAATATATTTAAAATGTGAATCGCTGAGCTGAAACTCCTATCTATTTTGAATAGGACATAGTGAGTCTTTCATTAAATATTCTTCCATATTTGAACATTTTATTTTTGCAATTAAACTTTTTTTCTATATAATATATTTATAATTGTAAGTTTTAAAGTTTTAGCAATCTTAAATATATATATATTCTAATATGAAAATAAATATCTATACAGAGTTCTTACCTATAACAATGGGGCACAGTATCATTGGATATAATTTACCTATTCAAAAATTTAGAAGAATAAAATATTATATATTAGAATTTTATGTTAAAGAAGGACGTATTTAGGGTTAGTGATTGTCAAAGAAAGAAAAAATTCTAAAAGATAATGAATTATATATTGTTATTAAAATTTAAAAAAGTATTTTATTTACTGTTTGATTTATTTTTATTCAATAGAAACTGCATCCAGTTAAAAGTTATCTTTTTAAAAAATAAATTGTTTCCAAAGACAACCTATAACTGTCTATGTGACTGATAATCTTAACTAGGGCTTATATTATAAGCATCCTGAAAAATCATGCTAAGGTTTATTTTCGGCTTATGTTTTATTGGGGGGGGGGGGAGCAAGATAGTTCATATAACATACAATGAAAAAAAAAATAAGTTAGTTAATTAGTGAAAAATACATAAAATGAAGCATTTATTGTATTTTAATCTTCTATTTTTAATAGTTTATTTCATCTTCTATGAGATTAAATTAATTTTTATTTTTAAAAAAATCTTTACATTTGACACGGACTCTTATTTTATCAAGTGTTCTTTAGTATTTCTATATGAAATTTATTAATAGACATCCTTAAAATGTAATCTGATATAAGTCAACATTGAAGAGTTGGAATTCGTAATTCAATTCATTATATTCATTTTCTTTATAATGTTATTTATTATATGAGCCAAAAATATTTCTATATTCCTATATATATATCCTGGAATTCCTTCTACATTTTGATTATATTTTATTATCAATGTCTATTTTTATATAGTTTTTTCAATTTATTTTATCTAAAAGTTAATTTACGTAACCGAATTAAAAATAATTGTGTAAATAAATAGATACTGAAAATGATCATAGAATAGATGAATATGATCATTCCAACTGTAAGAGGAAAAAAAAATAAAAAAGGCAAAACAACTAGAGATGAATTTAATGATGGTTATACAAAACATTCTGTGAGCCACAAGTATATTCACATATAGAATATGCTGGTCTGTTATTTATTTGATATTTTACAATGCTGGTTTTTAAATTCTGCAGAAAACTTGTCTTACTGAAGTGTCAACAACCCTAATTATAGTTTTTCAATATATTCTCTTATCTGCTATATCTTTTTAACACTGCACTTCTTTAGAATGTCTGTGAGTTAATCTTTATAAAGTAAATGTAATATGCTTGAAAGTGTAATTTTTGCAACAGTGGATTCTATAATGTCACATCCAGAAAGTTGAAGGACATATAGATAGATCTATGATCTTGCCATTATATTTTTTAAAAATTTTATGAAACATCCTTAAATGAATTTCTTTTAATGTCTCATCTTCATATTAAAATGCTCTTTATACATCTAATTTACTTGCAATTGCTATTTCATTGTGATAAAATAGCCTATCCTTTAACTTGTCTAAAACAGTGGCAACATATAAATTCTATGCTGTATCTCAATATTTAAATGTACCTTTATATTTAGAAAAGTTTCAAGATTTTAAATTAAATGTTATTAGTTCTCAAATTAATAAATTACTCAAGATTTTTTTAATCACTGGTTACTAAAGAACTTGAACCTGGCTTAAACAAAATC